>VWZF01003010.1:1017556-1140613 GCA_013396755.1 Sclerurus mexicanus
CCCCCCACCCACCCGACCTGGGGAGAGAGCAGAACAAAAAAACTAGACAAGTGATCAGCGGCACCACATGAATATGTAGTTTGCCTTTGTTATCCAGTCTCCACAGACAAAGGCGTTGCCTCCAAGCTCTTTAGGAAGGAATTCCACCAAGTATTGAAGCTATAACATTTTCTGTTCTGGGATGGTTCTCCTTTGCCTCCTTTTCTAAGTTAATATGAAGTATGTAGCTTCTCAAAGTCATATGAAGCCTTCAGCAACTCCTTTTGCACGTCATGGGCAGTGTTGTTCCTCGAGAATAGAAATTGTTATTCTATTACTTCAATAAAAGCAAGTTCAGAATTGAACTTTGTATTTTTGTCTTGATTGTTGGTTTTTATTGTGTATAGAGAAGCTGAGGATGGTGGAGTAGGATGAGGGGGGAGGAATAAGTGGCTGCTACATATTTGCTGCAAGGTAAATGTTTCCCTTCCTGTTTGACAGTGAAAGGGTACTTCAATATAACTGTGAGTTTTCTTTTTGAAAATTAATCCAAGAATATGCTACCTGAAAAATTAATTAATTTCCCCTGTTTTATTCATTTAATAGCTTCCCGTGTAATGATTTCTCTGTTTTGCATTGTATGGCCAGTTCAATACCTTTATGCTGTTAGTCTCTTGCGAAAGATGAGAGAAAAAAGGAAAAAAAATCCTTTCAGCTGCCTTCAAAGAAAAAATAATATGGTTGTAAAAACTGTTGTTGAGAATTCTGAATCAATTGTATTGTTTTATTTAATTTGCACGTTTTTAAGGGATCACTTCTAAATTATCTCTGATGTAAATGCACTAAGCACTTTGGGCTTTCAGTTTATGACTAATTTTGGGTAATAACCATGTAAGTTTTGGCACATTGCCTCTATGTTAGTGCAGCTAAGATTCTGAGTTTTAATACAAACTCTGGAGTAATGGCATTATTGTGCTACACTTGACAGCTCTGTGCTTTTGAAATAAAGTGTTATAAATCAACAACTGTTGTAAATGACCCAGTAGCAAAAGGATGAGGCACAGCTGGGGCATTGACTTTCACAGCACCTTGTATTTTTAGTGGTGATTTTGATGTGACCATACTCTATGCTCCAAAAAATTAGAATATAAAATGCACCTTTTTTAAACTCTGTGCAGTTATAAGGCACTACTCAAAGGGTATGAGGGTTCTGTTTGTTAATCATAAAATGATGGTGGCTCATCTCCAGGGCATCGTGAGCTTATCATTCTTAGACTGGCACCTGCATTTCAGGCAGTCTTCCAGATGCACAGAAACCTTAATGATCTCAAGGTGCCACTTGGCTCTTATTTTGAAGTTCATGTCTTTCTGTTGAAAATTGCATGAGACCCCTGAGCACATACAGTTTAAAGATTATGATGAAGTAGAGCATGATCTTAATGTTTGACTTGGACATTTCTGTCCTGGTGCATCCTGACACCTGATGCCACAGTCAGAAGGAAAGATATCTGCAGTTTTGGCAGATACTGGTGGTTATGGACTAAATGTTAAAATCATGCTGCAAGCAGATAATGAAATTGCAAACCCATAACTTTTCATGTAATTTTGCTGTGCCACTTGAAAAAGTTGTGATGAATTGTTTTATGCAAATGCCCCGTATCAGAGAGTGAAATCAGAACCCAAACTCTGCAATTTAACTCTTCAGGTGATTTTTGTTTTGTGCTTTTACAAGATGATAGTTTCCACCTGCTTTGGTTTGCTCTGGTTTGAATTTAAAATGCTTTGCCCTTGTAATTTCTGGAGTTTGCAGGCAAATCTAACAGTGTTTCTCTTTCTCCTGTTTTCCAGCATGCCACCGGAAATCCTGCTGAAGATATTTTCTTATTTGGATGTGTTGTCCTTGTTGTCTGTTGGTTGTGTCAATAAACTCTTCTATGATCTGGCTAATGACAAGTAAGGAAGAGGGAAGGTATAAGTGCTGGTCTCAGTTGGGCAGCTGTTGAGTTTACCTGAGTTATGTATCTTTCTAATTTAGTTTCTCTGATGCCAGTGCACTGATGTGTGAACCTATGGGCAATTACTCTGCTGAAAATGTACTGCATAGTCCACAGAACAATGTGTTGTATAGAATTCTACTTGTTGTTTAATGGGAGTCATAAGGCAAAGGCTGAATACAGTGCTTTGAAATGTTGCTATTTGTATTTGTTTTGTTCTAAAATTTGCATATATTTGTATTCACGTGCACCTGCACAAGCTTTTGGGATCTGACAATCCTTAGTGGTATGTAGCCATGGCTTTCATAATTTTGAAGTCCTACTTATCAGGTCTTTCATCAGGTTTTTGCAAAGGGATTGATTTAATCAAATGATTCACTAGTGGGTTTTATCTGTTGCTATTTCTGTCAAATTTGGTGACTTCTAAATGAAAACAAAAGAGACAAAATTAAATACTGACACATTTTTTTGCAAGTGATTGCTTATGCATAAATTGCTCTTACCAGTATCATGATAATTTTTGTGAAAGGATAAAGAGGAGTGACCTGGGTTGGTAAGTCATAACTAGGATGTTTGGGTGTTCTTTTTCTAATTTGAATTCTGCTGCATTAGTGTTGTTTGAATGAGAAAATATCTTCCTGTGTAGGAAGTTGCTGCTGCTGGTATGAATCCATTTCTCCCTTATTTTCCAAAACTTGTACAGTGAATTGGTTTATATTAGCATTGACACCTTTATAACTGATTAATTTAAAGGGAAGACTGTATTTCAGATTTATGTTTTGAGGTGTCAGCAGGTAAGTGTAGATAAAAATTGTGTAGTTGATAAAATTATGTATCTTAGTTTGTGTTTTCCACTTCAGTGGAAGTGGATAGTAAGATAGGTTTAAATCATCCTGGTTGTACAGGGAAAGATGATTCATTTGTATCCATCTCAACAATGTTTGTTTCCATTTTCTAGTGAAAGAGATTACTATATGTGCACAAATGGGATTCAGGGAAGGGATACTTCCTCTTATCTAGGAGATTGACTGGTTCAGTGGGACCAGACCATTTCTTTCTCATGGATTTCCATGGTTCTCCTTGAGACTGAATCTTGTGGTGAATTAACAGAAGTTTTAGTTGAAGTCCCTGCATATTTCTCTGACAAATCTGATCTTGTTTTTTAGGCAGAGTATCTATTTTAGGATAGTTCTGCTTTCCTGGATGTACAGCATGCTCTTGTTGGTGCAACAGTACCATTGGTCTTTTATTATGCTGTGTCTGTGCTGCCTAATGCAGTGCTGAGTCTTTGGGCTCTTCAAGTAATGTCTGTGCTTGAACAATTCCTTGGCACTGATGTCTTCAATATAACTATTGAAAATAAATATTTCTGAGCATCCTTTCTGCACCCTCTTTGCCCTTTGTGGTATTGTTCTAGCCTTCTTGTCATGCCATGTGGGAAGCTCACATAGATGGTCTGTCTGAAAGCCTGAGGATTCTGGTAACCCACAGAATGTGCTTGCATAAGAAGAAGTGAGAAGTTGGATGCCTTTTTGATTGATCTGCCCTGACTTCTTCACAAGTTGAGGATGAAGGGGCAGCGCTGTCTTCCTGAACGCTTGTGATTCCAAGTCCTCCTTCTTTTTCTCCTCTGTGTCTCTGCCCTAACTGTATTTTTGAGCTTCTTGAACTGATTTCTCATCTGCTTGTACAATGCATTTTTGGAAAAGGAAGAAGCAGTATGTAGGTGAGAGTGAGGACAAGGATGCTAGGTATTGGTGGCAAGTCTGTCTTCAGTCAACTTATATTGCCTGAGACTAAACCTTCAAAATGCAGGAAATACCTACTACTAAGCCCTGTCTTTTCAGCACCATGCAGTCAGAGGTGGAATATTTCTCCCCATGAGAGAAAGAATGTCTCTCTTGGGAAGGGGTTTCTAATTAACAGGAGAGTGTTATAAAAGCATGTCTTACTGGAGCGTTTAGGCTGATTAAGAGCAGTTGGATGATACACAGCTGAGTTTCCTCCGATAATGATATGTCAAGGACATCTCTGCTCTGTTTTAATTACCTCCCAATTCTAAATTTGTTTGGAGTTAAATAACAATTTCCTCCCTCTATCAGAAATGTTTTATACTGTCTAATAACCTGGTTGCCTTTTCCAGTCTTAAAAGAGAAGTATTTTAAATCTTTGTTTTACTTATGGGGTTGTTCATGTTCCTCTCTCTGCCCCAGTTTTGGTGAAAGGAAAGTCAGAAGCTCGTGTTGACAGTGAATTCACCTTTACGAGTCCTGGAAGTTTATTGGTTTGTGTGTTTTAAACAGCTTTGTCTCAAAAAATGGCATTCTGTATATATCTGCACAGCAACTGGCTGGAGGGTTTTTGCAAAATTCCTTAGTATGTTTGCATCAATAACCAGAGCCTGGCTCTCAGTATGCAGGGACTTATTCTTAGTAGCTGAAGAATTGAGAATAGTTTGGATGGGTAGGAGGCAGTGTGGGATGGATTCAGTCCTTGATTGCTTCAGTGCCTTAAGGAGAGGGAAAATGCATTACAAAACATGTTAGTGGAAGCTTGCCTGGGGATAAGTGAGGACTGGAAAGGTAATCCTGCTGATAAATGGTAGAAAATCTCTTGAGAATTTGTTTCTCTTGCTCTTAATTTTCTTTAGTGCAGTTATGTAGACTGTGTGGCTAGCACTTTAAAATTAGAAAATGATTGAAAACATTTATTAATAGATTGTTGTTTGAATTCTTGTAACTTCTTGTACTCCATATTCCATAAACTGTCTCAGAGATACAGGGGCAGAGATACAGAGATGGGGGGAGGAAATGTGACCTCATAGTTTTCCTGACATAAAAGAAATGAACACATCATTCCTGTCACATGTTTCTTTGTCTTCAGAAGGTCATGTCTTCTCTGATCTTTTCCAAAGAGAGGGCAGAAGGGATTCATGTGACACTGGTGCCACCATAGGTGACTCAAATTGTCCTCCTCCACCCCACTTTCAAGTGTGTGAGGCACTTGAGGGCTGCAGATTATCCTTGTTGAGTAAGAGGTACTAAAACACTTTTTCCACTAGCTGATTATATGTGAGGAGGATGCATCATTGTTTTGGGGTGGAACTTTCAAAAGTAACTGCTTGACCCTTACCAGTTTTCACTTCAGTCATTGAGTAAGGCTATGCTGTCTCTGAGCTTCATTCCTGTATTTTCAGGAAGACAGACAAGATCTCCCTTTTGTTAGTTTCCCTGTGATAGCTTTCTCTCAGATCTGTTTGTTTTGTTGTTGTTTGGAGTTTTAATTTTTTTGTTTTTAAATCTACTCAATGAGTATCTGTGAAGTAAGTAGAAGCATAAGGGGAAGGAAGGCTTTTTAAAAACCACATACTCTAATGTGCTATTGAGAGCTGTAAAACAGTGGGAGGTTCTCAATATCTGGTTAGCTTACTTTCTAGAGCACTAGTCAAATATTTTCTGTGTATGTAGTTGAGATGTTTATCAATCTTACTGAATGTAAGAATTTACTATAAAAACTTTTTTCCCCCCATGGCAGAGTAGAAAGTTGTAAGTGGATTTCATTTGGTATGTATAATCCAGAACAAGAGATGTGTTTGGAGATTCCATGGTCTTTTAGATAACCTAGTAAGCCCATGAGAAATGCTGAAATCTAACATCCTTGGGCTTCTGAGCCTTCATGTTTTCACCAGGGAATCTGACCTCATATGAGTTTTTGGAAGGTCAAAATGGGGAAAAGTGTACAACCGTGCCTTTGTATTTTCTTGACTCACAGGTAGGAGGCTCCAGTTTCTGCTGTTCTAGAAACTTAGCTCAAGTACAGTTTTCTGATAATTTAGGACTTTATATTTTTCCTCTAACATTATGCTCAAGGGTGGCTGAGATGTGCATATAAAATATTAAGTGACTATTCTTGAAATTTATGTAGTTTTCTTCTTTATTCTATTTTTATTTTCAGTGGAATTTGGCTGAAAATCTATTCCAGTTGTTTGCAGCCAAAAAAGACAATTTGGAAAATGAAGTCTGAACAAACAGAAGCTGTTCCCTTGGGCTGTGCTGCTCTACATGATAAAAAGCCTGGGTACTGGAAGAAAGAATACATCTTGAAGCAAACAGCTGCTGTCAAAACTAGACTAATGCAACTTGTTAAACCTCTAGATCCTTATACCGGTCTTCCATTTAAAAACAAAGAAGCTATGAAGTAAGAAATGCCTTGTCACAGAAAAGGTTTACTTGAGTACAAAGTACAGAATATTAATGGCTTTGGAAATGCTGGGGGAAGGGGTATGGAAATAGAGCTATAAAATGTATATCATAATGGGAAGATGCAATGATAGCCTATAAATGACCAAGCCTGAGAAATGTAAGTAGCAGCTAATAGAAATTTAAAAATTCTGTTGAAAGCATAGTTTAAATTTTGTTGTTGTTTTTTTTTTTTTTAATGTCCCTATCCCCTCTCAATTCCTAAATAACAGAGTATCTGGCTTGAGTTGGATAATTGTTCTAAAGGACAAAAATGGAAAAGAACATGTAATAGAGAAGGCAAACCTGTCATTTAAGGACACATCTGTTACCATACTTTGGTATAGTACAAACTGGCCGTGCTTAGATGTTGTGTCAACCCTAAAATTATTTGGAGTTACACCGTTGTTTCCTGACCAAAGTAAACCTCCCAAAAAGAATGGGTGAGTTTTAACATAGGAGTTTTTAGGCCCTTTTTGGTATAGCTGGTTGATAATGTGTCTATCGGAGCTATCTGACTTTGGTTTAACTCAACAAGTTAATTCTTTGTTAGAAAGACTCTCTGTAGTATTCCTTCCAAAGCCTGTGTTCTTATCTTCATTGGTAGAGCTTTTTAGCAAGACGTGTATAATCCAACAAGCTCTGACATTAATTCATAGGTTAGTATAGCTACTGGCATGTGATATACAGACTGATAGGTTCTGCTATGGCAAGCTGAGGCGTAGATACAAGTAAGTGTGAAAGAAACATGTAAATCTAGGAGAATTTATTGTGTGACATTTAGCTTGGAACAGTCCATCAGTATTTATATGGCTACAATCAGATAATCTAGGTTGTTAACATTTATTTTCTATCTGACAAGTGTGTATGTGAATTTAGGGAAGTTGGGGTGTAACTGCAAATGCAGTCTAAGTACATGCATTTTAAAAACAGTCCACATCATGTCTGTTTTGTAAATTAAGTGTGTACAATGTTTTTATGGCATTATGTTCTGAGAAAAGATATTTAAATGAAAAGTGTCTATTTGAGATATTTGGTCTCTGTCAAGGAGTTTTGCACACATCTGGATATGTGTATAGTATATGCAGTATCGGTTGCGTGCTTCTTACACAAAGCCCCTAGCCCTATGAGCTCTGAAAAGAGAGAATTGTTCACCTACAAAAAACCTGATTCCTCAAGCAGAAGCAAAGTATTTGCTTTAAAAAGAAAGAAATCAAGAGAAGCCTTTTGTATAAAGTCAGCTGAACAAGTTCTGCAGTCAAATTATGCAGCACTGTAGTTGTTTTACCAAGATGATGATTCATATGTAGAAAAATAGTAAAAGAAAACTTACAGGCAGTTGGTGTATTTATTTCACAGAATAAGTTATTAGAACTTGTGAATATACATGAAGGTAATGGTTTCACTAATACCAGGATGTCAATGTTAAGACCATAGGGAGCTAGTGTAGAGACTTTGGGAATGTTCCTATAACGATATGAGCCCGATTGACTTAAAGATGGAAAGGGTTTGTGTTGATTAGGAAGAAATTCTTTACTGTGGGGATGGTGAGACACTGAAACAAGTTGCCCAGGGAGGTTGTGGATGCCCCAACCCTGGCAGTGTTCAAAGCCAGGCGGGATAAGGCCTTGAGCAACCTGATCTAGTGGGAGGTGTCCCTGGCTATGGCAAGGTGGTTTGGGCTAGATGATCTTTGAGGACCATTCCAATCCTTAACATTCTATCTGTGATTCTATGATCATCACTGCCCCAAATCTTGCAGTTCAAGATAATGTGATGCAGTTCCTGTTGGGTGCTGCCTTCCTAGCAGTGTGTGGTAGGTGATACTACAGTGATACTATTGGGGAATCTAGGAACTGTTTTGAATATAATAAGAGCCCAAGACTGCAAAAGGTTTTACAAAGACTTCTTTCTCCCTTTTGAATAGGTAACCAGACTCTGCTTTCTGCTCTATTTATTTATTTTTTTTTAGCTCATCATTAGTTAATAAGAATGTCTGCAAAGTCAACTTTAGTTAAAGGGTGTCCTGGATATCTTTACATAACATTATGGCATATAAAGATATATAAAATATCTTTAATTATAAGCAAAATGTAGGAAAAAAATCTGAAAAGGGAAGCTTGCTCTAACAGAAGCTTTTATTTTATTATATGCACAATTTGATCCTTTCCTTTGAATTTTTCTTCTGTGGAGGAATAATTTGCATTAATAGCTTGCATCATACTGACAAAAGTTCAATGATTCCATCTAGTACCAACATGGTATTAAAAATAAATTTTTAAGTAATTCTGTGGGTGTTTTGAAAAACTGGGCAAGTACATAAGTTTTTCTTCTTTTTTTTTTAAAGGCTATGTTAGAACATCTTATGGTGGATTTTGTTTCCTTTCTTGTGAGGGGTTGAGATCCTGCTAGTACACTGTAGTTGTTTGAAAATGTAGTTTATGACTGCCATTTCCATTTCCATTGTGTGCTGTTGGTCATATTTCGGAGTTAAAAATAAAATTAGGCTGAACTTTAACATAAATAAGGAGACATAGCCTTTTTACTGCATTCTGTATGTTCTTTTCAAAGACCTCATCGACGTTCCTTGATTGCTGAATACCATCTTGCTAACCTGACTGAAGGCAGTGTAGCACTCGGTGCTGATAAGCTTGTCCAGCTCTTCAGTCTTAATCCAGGACTCTTAGTAGGAATTTGGAAGGTAAGATAACATTCTGTTTCAGTATTTTGTTATGACTTGAAGGAACAGATTTTTTTGCCTTGTAGTTTGGGATTTGGGGAGGTTTTGAGTTTTTTTAATCTTCCTTTTAATTTTTTTTCCCTTTCTTCGTGTTTTGAAAGATCTTATCTACAGCAGTTAAAAAAAATGCAGGTACGGACAGCTGGTTGATGATTCATTGCATTCTAAAGAGCTGTCACAGAAATATTGATACTTTTCACAAAAATGCACCTCTAATTAAAAAGTCAATTATGTATCATACTATATTAGATGCTGTGTTCAGTTTTATTTATTTTGCAGTCTTTGCATGCCAAAGTTTGATATCCTAGTGTAATTTTAAATACAATGGTTTGAGGAGAGATGTGCTCCTTCCCCTGATTCATGCCATAGCCTGTCCACATAACTCAAAGTGATGAGTCCCCACAAGGCAACTTAGCTTTAATCTACATCATCAGGTACCGTATCCTGCTCCAGCAGTAGAAATGCTGTAAATCATGGCCTTTTGGGGGTATTACATTCTTGGTATTAAGTGTCTAAGTTAAGCAGTTAGTCTCTGTAGGCTGTGTGTAGAAATGAATATCTTTAGAGAGCAGTGTAGAACATCTGAAGCAGACTTCTACAGAAAAGGAATCTGTATCTTTGCAAAGAATACACAGGGACCTCGGTGTCTGCCTGAAGTTACATAGGGCTGGATGCTATGGAAGCCTGTCTCAATCATGCTCTGAATTCAGAGGTGGCAGTTCTTGCTTCCTCCTTCAGCCATATTATTGATGTAGGCTTATGCTATTTCGCACTTGTAAGGAACTTCCCTCAGAGAGCCTGTGAACAGTTGCTCAAAGTTGTGTCTAATTTTCATCTGAAAATGTGCTACCTCAAATATGCAAAATTGCCAGAGGTATTGTTTAAAACCACAGAAGAAATGCTTCTTTTACTTTAAGATAAGAGTGGAAGTCCATTTTCTAGAAAAATTGAGAGTGGCTGACCTGCATAAGCCTATTGTCTCTATCTATGGAAAGCTCTGGTAAATTAACAGAAATTTCTTTTGTGTCTTCAAAAGTTTAGTAGGTTGTGTTCCTGTATTGTTGGCCCTATGGTCTTACTAGTGCATCACCCCCTCTTATTCTTGGAGAAAGAACTCTTTCAGCACCTGGAAATGGTTCAATCATAACTAAATTCCACATAGTTGTTAAACATCAAGTATCTCACTCTGGAAGCTTTTCTGAAAAGCCGTTCTTATTCTCTGTGTAGGCAGACTAATGTGAAGCGAGTGAACTGTGGATGAGTGTAGTAATTGCAAGTGTCACACATCCTGGTGTTTTACACATAGCTTAGCTTTGCAGTAGAAAATGTTGGTGCTGGTGGTTCTGACAAGCAAGGACAGGTTATGTGGGCCTTCTGGTATTTGGATAGAGAAAGACTGAGAGACTTTATATGATTGATAAATCTCTGTGGTTATATCTTTTAGAGATGTAATTTTGCATTGTGGCAATACAGGAGTAGTTGAGAACCCAAAAATTTGAACGATGTGTCATTTTTGGGTAACTCAGAGAGATAAAAATAATAGTTGTCACACTTCAGAACGGTAATAGACTGCTGGCTGTGAATAGTTTTGCTATTGACTCATGTGTTTGCAAATGTGGGACTTAAAAATGCATTAAAAGAAAAAAAAGAGCTGAAATCCTAGCATTCTGTATTCTTGAGGTAAATAGATACCTTTTTTATATTTAGTTTTCCCATTGAGCTCTGATGTTTTCTTTGAGCTATATTAGGCCTACAGAAGATTGTCTTAACGTTTTCCCAGGAGTGTGTAATCTGGTGAAGACATCTGAGGTTTTACTTTGAAAGTCACTATTTCTATTGAATAGTTCAGTATTCATCACTGATATTAGCCCTCTTTGCAAATAGTTCCTTACATATGAAAATAAACTTGGTGCTTAGGTATTCAGTAGCTGGGGGTAAGTCCTGTTTGATTCTGTTTAGGTGTCTCTTTTAAAGTGGTAAGTAGAGGCTAGAGGAGTACAACTCATGGATTTCTCTTTTGCCCTAACATAGCTATTTTCCCTCTTTTCCTCCTAAAATAGAAATGCTGTAATCTTTTACATATATTCTTTGCTCCTGTGAAAAGATAGTAGCAGTTGTAGGAGTCCAACTGTTAAAGGAAGCCATTATTAACATTATTACAGTAATGGGCAGAGTAATAAGCAGCAGCATTTATCTATGAATTTTAATGGTCAGAAACGCTTTGTGAAAAAAAGCATTTCCAGATGAAAATACATCTACTTTAATTAACTTTTCAGGGGAAAAATGAAATTGCCTTTGTTATGGTGAGTCTTCATTATCATCAACTTCTTGAGAGAAGCATTTTGGGTTCTGCTACTGTGTAAGTTTGATTTTTCCTTTGTGGACAATAAAGATAACCTTTTGAACAAAGCTTTGGGGTTTACAGTTAAAATTGGCTGCTGGTAAGAGGTTTATATTTAGGCAGTAGTTTACTATTCTTGTTTAATATAAAACAACAGTTGCAGTAACTATATACAAGACTGTAGAAGCATTTTACTACTAAAATATTGCAATTGTTATGCTATTAAGTAGATAAAATAAGTGTACTAGTACTTACTGTGTTGAGAAGCGTAGAAATACGCTGCCAATACTCCCTTCCTTTTCATAAGCAGTCTTTCTATTCCCTCTTCCAATCTGAAAGACATAGAAGAGAGAGAGAGACATTTTAGGAAAGTAATCTTCAGCTGTGTAAGAGGGAAGAAAAAAGTTCTGGTAAACTGGTTAAGTGCCTGCATTTATCTTTCAGTCCTATTGAGAAACTACCTGGATTTCCTATGAAGTATTTGTGTATATGTGTATATTGCAGTGTATAATACAATACCTGTTTGTCAACTGTTTAAAAGGATGGAGTTTTTTAGCTTTAGAACATTATTTGAGGAATTTATTTTCCCCTTAGCTTTCTTCTCAGATAGTGCTGTATCTACTGGTAGTCTTGTGTGCCCACTCTAACTTAGTGTGGGTATTTTTAACACAAAAGCCAAGATTTAACACCGTCTCCTATAGTACCAAATAGGATCCTAAGTAGAAGCTGCTCAATTGCCTCTGGCATTTGGTCTCTTCAGGTCATTTGTGTGCAATGGGTTTTCTTTTGGTTAGGCACAGGAAAAATTATTCCATAGTAGTACATTCCATACATAATAGTAATTACTATTTCAGTGAAGTCTCTAGTTAGTGGGCTTTTAGATTTGTACTTAAGCTGATGATATTTTTCTTTTTTTGTAGGCAAGTCCATATTTTGAAGTTTAACAGATGTACCTTTTAACTGTCATTATTTTCTGCCTTTGGCTAGCCTGAACAGCAGATTAGAAGTATTAGACACTGCATTAGATAGCTTAAAAGGAGTATGACGAACTAGAGATGTTTGATTTCAAAACTCTCTGAAGATGATAGTCCCCAGTGTAGGGCTATGTGTTATATCTCTTTCTATTGAGTAATTTGCCCTTGCTTAATTGTGTTATTATTTTTTAAAGTCAATATGCCCCTCCACCTCATAAACCTGTATTGGATGACATTGACCCTGAATATGGACTGCATGGCTACAGTCTGCATCTTGACATGCATGGTAGAAGCTGCACCTACATGTGTGGAACTTTCAAGAACCTCTTTTGCAGAAAAGGTATTGTTGACAGAGCAGTAATGTCTCTTTTTTAAATGATGCCTGCTGTTATGTTTTTCCTTCTTCTATCCAGTGTCTCTGTTTAAGGGCAGAAACTGAAATGGATCTTTAAGAGTAAGCTATCTTTCTGTTCATCGTGTGAATTCTTTATATCTGCATAGGGTGTTGTGTGGCATTGTAAGCCTGCTCTGGATGAACTCTACCTGCTGTTACATTGACATGGTGTCAGGCCTGAGATGCAAATTCTGCAGATTTGTCAGGGTGTTTTCTTTTGGTTCAGTGCTGTGTTAATAATGCAGTGGCACAGCTTTTGGTACAGGTTGGTGTTCCTTTCACTTGTATACTACCAACGAGAGACAGTTTGTCCTCATACATTTTGGAAGCCTATTTCTGTAGAATTCCCCTCGAGTATCTTTAATTGCATTGACAGATTAAATATTTAAATGTGTTTGTAGAAGTTACTGTGAACTTTAAGATTTAGAGTTTTTATTTCAGTCAGCCTAAGGCTGCCTATTCTGACAGCCTTTCAAGAATTTCTGTGATTGTTTTTAACTGTGCTGCTTCTTTTGGTTCTCAGTGTTTTGTATCATGAGACATGACTGACCATCTGTGTTGTTCTTCTGCAGCCCACCTTCATAATTGTACAAGGGTTTTGCAAAATATGTGGATGATCTCTCTTTTGATGTAACTTCAGCACAACCCTTTCAACAGCTACGTGACTGTCTGTCAGCAGATGCAGATTAAAATATTAAAATTGAGCAATTAAATACTGCAAATTAATTATTGCTCCCCACTACTTTTGTGATAACGGCACTACTGAGCCTTCTGTGGATTTCAGAAAATACTGGTTTTGCAGACAGTAGAGGGCGATGTTGTCAGGCTCGAATGCATTTACAAAGGTTACAAGAAATTTCCTCGTGATTTCTTTTTCTTAATTTTACTTGTATTTGGTGGCTCCAAGAACAGTCATTTAACTGCAGCCTTTTGTACACTGTGGAGTGTTGTAGTTCTTGAATCTGAAATATGCATGTTTTCAAATTCTAGAAAAATTTCAAGCTTGAAATAAAGGAATACTCCTAAGGCTAAAACTTCAGTGAAAGTTTATACATGTAGCAAGACATCTCACTGGAAGTGTTGTGCAATACAGGGAGTCCTCATTATACTCACAGAAAAAAAAAACCAAATCTTTTCTAAATTGGCCAGATGGTTGGGATTTTGGGCTTGGGTTTTGGGTTTTCTTTTTTGGTGAATGTCATGTTTTGCTTTCTAAAATTAAGATTTTATGCTCCTAGCAATTCAGTTGCACGAGAAAAAGCAGTATGTGGCACACTTACTTTCTTGGTATCACTTTTTTGCTGCTTAGAAGTTACTTCTGTAAAAGAGTATGCTGATATTTATGCAAATTGTAGGAGATTTTCATGAGCTACAGTTGTGGTACCATCTTATTTTGCATGTTACAGAATCTGTTTCACGATCACTGGTGTTTTATGAATTGTTTTGGTTTTGTGACCTTCAGCAGTGTGACAGCCACTAGATTCTGGTCTCACAGCACATTGAAACAGCTGAAGCCATGGTTCTGCAGACAAGAAGCTTGTTCGTCATCTAGTCCTGTCCATGTGCTTGCACAATAGTTACTTTTGGAAAATGCTTGACTTTCTCCAAATATCGTTTAGTGAGGCAGCTTATGGATTTCTGCTTTCATATATTTTCATTATAATTTGTTATTCATTCTGCTCTTTCTGGTAAATTATGGTGTTTCTGAATGTGGCTGACAATGTAGGTTTGTCCAGGCTGGTTGTGTTTGATGATTTGCGCTTTGTTTTTAGGCTCCATTCTAATAATACTCTTTGTCCCATTCTCTGGAAGGACTCCGAAGCATGAAGGTCTCAGACATACAGAGAAGTCTTGCTATTTCTTAAAATTCTCTCCTCAATCCAGATTTATTTTAGATTATGGATGGGACATGCCAATGGCTGTTTCCACAACATGAGACACAGATCAGTTGTCAGCTATTACACTGATGTTTTACTTATTTATTGGTTTCCATTAGGAATCTGTACACTTCTAGGTTACCAGAGAATATCCATTCATATTCTTCAGAATAATTGATTTATTTGTTCGAGTTTACTTTTATTTTTGTCTGCTTTTTGTTAGTGCTTATTAATGCTATGCTTCATTTCTCTATTTACAGTTCTTTTTGCAGAATTCTTACTATTAATTCTAAAAGTTATATCACACTTCACTGAACAAAGTGGATGGAGTATATATGGCTTCATTTTTTTTCCTGTTATTAATACTTGCACTGCAGTAACTAGCTGTTTTGTTAGTCTGTTTTGTTTAGGGTTTAGCATTTTATTTTATGTAAGCAGCATTGATAATATGGTGTTGTTAACAGATACTGTAGGGTGAGTATGCTAAATACTTTTAGATTGAATTGAAAATAGGTAGAAAACTTATCTTGTTTTCAGGAAGCTATGACAGGCTTTTCATACAATGGACCATGATTCTAGCCTTTTAAGCATTCTTGAAATGTATTTACCTAGGTTTTCAACCTTTAAGCACAGCTTCGTAGCCACTTGGCAGTTAAAGCTTTGGCTTTTCAATATTATTTCTTGTTGATGTAAATGGATGTGTAGTGCTTGCAGAAGAGCTGTTAAGATTTGTTTGTAAAATTTCATATCATGTGTTTGAAATGTTTTGCTTGACCCTGAAAATTGATTTGCAAGTTTAGATGACTATTGCAGCGTGGTAAGGCTGGTTGTTGGCACCCAAAGTAGTGTTAAGCACAGCCTTTCCTCTGAAAATACCAATCAAATTGCAACTTGCAACAAGGGCTTGGTTAGCAAAACAAACTTCCTTGGCTTTTAGCTAATATAAGTGCCTTGGAACTATTGGGCTATTTGTTTCTTTCCCTTGAAGTTTGTCTATGTGATATATATTCTCTTTATTGTTATTACCTTTATTGGAAATATTTGTTTCCTATGACTTATTCTGCTGCTTTGCTACTACATGTATCTTGCATAAACTCTGTAGGTATTACAAGGGGGCAATCAAACAAAGTCTAGACCAAACTGAAGAAAGCCCTGGCCAATTTGTTTCTTCTGTGTTTCTCTTGGTATATTTAGCATAGCTTGTTCTTCCCCTTAATTTCCTTTTCTCATCTGATTGGGGTGAGGAAGGGGAGATTTCAGTACTTAGCTTTCAGGTTCTTACTAATTTCTAGGCAGACTTTTCTTCTGGATATGAGGACTACAATGGAGCTTTTATATTTTAAAATATTATAAAAATTGGACTCACTAACCCATGAATAATTAGCCTTTAGATTCCTGATCTGTTGCCTATTTCTGCTCTGGCTAAAGTTAAGAAGTAACTGCAATAGGGGGTTTATAACCTTAGCCAGGTCACCCTGGCTAATGCTGTATTAATGCCATGCTATAGTAGTGATGTCCTGGGCTTCATTAATGTATTAGCAGTATGCTTTTTTCAATCTGTTTTTATTCCATTTAGAGTTTCTTTTGTTTTGAATGAGTGAGAGAAAAAGCTGCTTCCATTCAAATCAGAATTGCAGATAACTGAAAAAATGCCCTCTGAAAAAAATGCTTGTTGACCAAGGTTTTCAAGTCTCTTGTATAAAAGGTCAGCTTTAAATGTGACCCTTCAGTATTCACTCAGTAAACTATTTATCTAAAGTATTTTTACTTTGAATGAAATCATGTCATTGGATTTGATTTACTGAGCTTTGGAACTGGACCATTTGGACAGGTATCAACCTAATAGCCTTTTTGCAGTTTGAGCTAGATCCTGGAAATGAATTTTGCTTACATTTTCCTCACTGAGTTCTCAGGGACTTCACTGCAAGGCCAGTGGGAATCTCTGTCTGGAGCATTGCATACTCCTTCAACCATACAAAATATTTCCTGGACATAGGCATGTTGGTTTTACTGTATTCACGCTCCTATTCCTGAAGTGTCTAAACTGAAAACCTGCAGCTTCTGTCCTCTGTCATGCTGGGCTGCTTTGTCCCCAGAGTAAGTATTCTTTGGACTCCTCACTTGTGAGTGATGCCTTTCCAGCATTGATTTGTGGCCATGCATCTCTGGGGAGTTGCTTGGCCCCACAGTACCAATTCAGAGAAGTCTCTGGCTTCTCTGTTAAACTGTGGGCTTGCTTTCTGCATCACTGCCTTCAACTATCTGCTTAAAGCAGCCACCAAGCAAAGGTTTTGCTGCCACT
Organism: Sclerurus mexicanus; assembly: GCA_013396755.1. Classification (NCBI taxonomy): domain Eukaryota; kingdom Metazoa; phylum Chordata; class Aves; order Passeriformes; family Furnariidae; genus Sclerurus; species Sclerurus mexicanus. Next base: position 1,034,396 of record VWZF01003010.1, read on the forward strand.
ACAGATGCTACAGCTATTTAACTCACAGCCCTCCTTTCTGGTGTTGCTTGTTCTGTCTGCAGCCTCGTGCTGCTACTTGGGCTTCAGTGAAGGAGAATCACAGGCAAAAGGCTTCTCTTTTGTCACTTTTGTCACTTGTATCATGAACATCTACAAGCCACTTCAGTCATTATCTTACCATCCAGGGCTTGCTACTGGATCTTGAGAAGCAGTATGTTTCTGGGAATTCCTTTTCTCCCTTACTAGCTGTCGTCTGCAAGTGTTAGATACTTCCTTTTTTTTTTTTATATTGAGGTCTCTAGTGCTTTTGTTTGCTCTTTTAAGAGAGTATCTCTTGTTCAAGAAAACTTATTTAAGGGATGTCCTACTAAGAAATTTGCTTGTGTCGTGATGTGGTGCCTTTATTTTTACTTTTTTTTGTAGTCAGAGATCATGTTCATTATGACGTAACCCAGGTTATAATTAGACCATTAGACTCCCTGGTTAACTTTCTTTCTCCGATAGCAAGTGAAAAAGAACGATTAAAAAAAGTCCATCTCTTTTGAGACGAGAGGAAGATACTAAAGAAATATGGTTACATGTAGTAATAAAAAAATCACTAATCATAATAATTCTGTCAAAAAAAAAAGTGAACCTTTGGAGAGCTATTTAAAGAATGAAAAAATCCATAATTTAAAAACTTGATTCAAATCAAAGCATACTGCATGTCAATTTAAATGATGCAATATCTTTTCCAAGTGGGATTGATAGTTATCCTTATATCCTGTTGCATTGTGTTGAGTTACCAGAGAGCTGAGAGATTTAAATTTCAAAAAAAGTCAAGGAAGGTATCTCATAATTTATTTCACATGTTATGTGTTGAGCTTGACTTTTGGGGAGTGGGCAGTGATGGAGGCACTGGTGGCATGAAAATGAGATATTGCATCCTTGTGTAAGTTCTTTGGGTGGCATTCATATTTTTGTACTAAAAAAAGAGAAAATACTTTCTAGCTGCTACTTCTACTGTGTATCACAGAACTGAAGCCCAGAACTCCAACTTAATTTCTCTGTAATGTGCTTGATATCTAGCTGGAGTATGTCAGATTTCCGTATTGGTGAATGGGAAGAAAATAAGACATGGAGTGAAGATAAGAGAACATTACAGTGTACTTGATTTGTACTTGTATATTGTTTGTATTTTCAGGTGACATCACAAATGGATACTTGAGACTCACAGTTGTAAGCTTAAAGGATAACAGGAAGCACTTGCCTCTTGCTGGAACACTTGGCTTGTCCTGGGAAACAGATGTGTTTAAAGGCAATGTAAAGGTCAGAAATATTTTTTTTCCTGGAAATGTAGAAGGTGTCTTTAACTGAGAGAAAATGTCTATTCAGATATTGCAAAAATTATGTGAATTTTGAAGAAAAAAGTTTTCTCCTTTCTCTCTCGGAGTCTTGATTGCATAATAGACCCATTTTGAATATGTGATGATTCCACTGCTTTCCATTGAGCAAGATGCTGTGACTGACCAGCCTTGCTTGGAAATGCTGGACAAAAAAAACCTGTAATGCAGATGTACTTTTTGTAGGTTTGTTTGGTTTGGTGTGGTGATTTTCTTTTTGTCTGTGGTATTTTTGCAAGCAATAAGCCTTGAACCCCTGGGGAAACACTCTGGAGTTCTATGCTAGTACGTATATGCAGTGAAAGTTAGGAACTGCTGGAGAATGTTAAAATGCCAATGGACACAGGCAGAAACTGAAGTCCATGTTCACACATGTACTTGAATCATGTACATCGGTCATCTGGATTAAATCTTTGTATTTTAGAGGAAAGCTTTACTCATTCTATTGGATAAAATTCTGTTTCAAAGAAAGTTTAAGAGTAGTTCAGTATATTATGCAGTAGTGGTAAAGGCATGTATTTTTAAATGTTCTTCAACTGCATAAATATTTCAGAAGTTACAAAATTGCAGATATATGTGGTTTTAGAACTACTGAAAAATGATCTAATTCAGCACTTGGTTTCCATTTTGGCACTTGTTTTGGAAAAAACCTAAAAATTAATAAAACTGTTGTTTCTGCTAATCCCGCATAAATGTGGAACGAAGTATTGTTTGATGACATAGTTGAGGGAGACTTTTTTTACCAAAGCCTATAGTAACAGAACAAGAGACAATGTTTTTAAACTGAAAGAGCATAGATTTATACTGGACATCAGAAAGAACTTTTTTTTAACACTGAGGGTGGTAAGGCACAGAAACAGGTTGCCCAGAGAAGCTGCGTATGTGCCATCCCTGAAACTGTTCAAGGCCAGGCTGGATGGGACTGGGAGCAACCTGATCTAGTGGAAGATGACCCTGCCCATGGCAGGTGAGTTGGAATGAGATGATTCTTAAAGGTGCCTGCCTTCCAACGCAAGCCATTCTATGGGATTAACACCTGCTTGGCAGAAATTTTTTTTCCCATGAAAATAATCATGAGTAGCACAAAAGAATTTGGGAAGTTAACTGTCAGAGGAAACTAAGAGCTCTCGCTGTACTTTTTAGTTTTTTAGTTTTAGTCTTTGTCCTATGTGCTTACAACATAAGTTATACTGAATATTTTTGTCTAGGAAAAAATAAAGAATGCAATATTTTTTTTAACCCCCCTCATTTTGTGGTGAGAGATTGAACATGTCAGCATAAAGCTCTGAGTAGAATTCAGTGTGATTTTTAACATAAATCTCTAAAATTCTTAAAACATGTGAAGGCTAAATAGCATCAACCACAGAAGCAGGACATGCCACTACTTTGAATTTATTTGAATTTTGTTCAGTGTTCTAACAAGAAACACAAAAGCTTCTTTTTTTGGCACTTCTGGGTATTTTTTATAAAAAATAATTGCTGAAGTACAGATAGTTGGAAATTGTCATGGTCTAGGAATGGTATTCTCCAGTTTAGTGTTCCCACTGAAACCACTCCTAACCACACCCTGCTGGTCACTCCTCTGTCCTCCTCCCCCTCCGCTGTGGCAGCTGGAGAGGACAATTGGAGGCACAAAAGGTAAAGGTCATGGGTTGAGATAAAAACAGTTTACTGAAAACAGCAATGAGATAAGAGAACAAACAGTAATAGCAACAACATTAATCACAAAAGTGTGCAAGGGAGATGCAAGTGATTCAAATGGAAATGCTTGTCCTGGAACCTGACCTGACTGTGCCAAGCTAACCTGACCTGGAAGCTAGCCTTTTCCCCACCCCAATAATGGCATGAAGTGGTATAGAATGACCTCTGGGGTCCTAGCCATGCCTCCTCCTGGCTACTGTAAAAATTAACCTTGTCCTGGCTAGAACCAGGACAGAAATACATGGGAAGAACCCCACCATCTCAGCACTCAGCACCACCCTGCTTTACTTTTCATACTTGGCCTTTTATATATGCAAGTTGTCAGACCAGAAAATGGTAATTCTCTCTTGTTTCAAGTGACTTTATATCTCATGTAAGTTTATTATGTCATCATTAGGTTTGGTTTGAATTTTTTATTTTCAGCATAGTCTACAGTAAAAAGCTTAGGAAAACTGTATGTATCATATTGCCTCATGTTTGTGCCATCTGATCTGTATTGTTTGATTGAAGTAAAGTAATAGTGAAAGCATTGTTAAAGCAACAGAAGCACAACTATGTAGTACAGAGAAATAAAGCATTCCAAATTAATTTTTTTGGCAGGGAATATGGGATGTTGGTTTGTTTATACTTTTGGAGCATTACTCCTGAAAGTAATGCATATATACAACATAATTAAGAAAATTTGATTAATTTAGTGATTTAGAGCTCATTAGAGTAAGTGACAACTGATACTAACAATAGCACAGAGCTCCTATGCTTTTAAGGGACATGTGAAATTATGAGTTTGCAAGTGCCTAAGAATTGGCTTCCTGACATTAGTATTATTAAATGATGTAATTGTATAATGTTGTAAAGAAACATTTGCAATAATTTGTAAAGGAGGAATTATATGGAGGGTAGAAAGATATATTAGTATCACCTTTTTGGAGCCTTTCAAAAAGTGCTACATATCTTCCTTTACAGCTGGCATGTTAAGGGTAATTGTATGTGTGTACACTCCCTTGGGGTCATCTCTGAGTATCTTTGCAAACATGGTTGCATTCACACAAGTTCTAAACTTGAGTTTAAACTTAAGTTGCTTCCTCATATTGAAAGGACTGTCATTGATTTCATGGTAAGGTAACTACTAATTAAGAAACATAGATATTAAAGGCTTAAAAATGTTGAAGGAATAATGTCTGATTTGTGTTGGCAGTGCTACCTTCTGTAGCACAGCTTTTGATTTCTGTAGGAAACCTACAAATAAGTGCTGCAGTTGAGGGGAACACTCCCCCTCGTCCCCCCTCCTCCATGCGGTCCCCGAGATGCCCCAGGAAGGAGACACACAGAGACCACTGAAGAGGAGAAGCAGAGAGAGTGTTTATTCATATGGTCCGGGGTATTTAAGGATTTTACAACCAATGGGGAAAGGGTTAACTAAGGGCCAATGGGGGACTTTCACATAGTCTTCCAAGGATGAATTCTTGCATACTAAGTTAGGGAGATAAAGATTCTCCCAAGGGGTTTTGGGAAGAAGAAAGGTGATTCAGGGAAAAAAGACAGGGAATCCATTTTACAATACAGTGAAAACTTATACTGTAAGTCCACTCCCACAAATAAGTATTTGTTGCTTTGCAGTAATCAGTGGAGCACTATCCATTTAATTTTGAATTTTTAGCTTTCATACAAAAAATTGCTCTCTGAACCCTTGATGCTTCTCCTAAAATCAGGGACAGATCTACTCACTGTGCCATGACATAGGGAAATAATCTCTTCTGCTTGTGTTTGTAGGACTGCTATGTGATGAATCTTACTCTCTTGGATGAAATTGGAAAGCCCTTCTGGTGTTTCAGTGCCCCAGTCTGCATGGAACTGTCTTCCAAGACATCTGGCCTTTATGATTACATGGGTCATATCTATACCACAGACTATGCAGATTCAGAGGGTAAAGTTTGTATTAAATTGGTATGGCTGGAAGAAACCAAGGAGTATATTATGGTCAGTTTGGTGCTTTATGTAAGTACCAAAAAGGTAAATAACTGGTATGGAACAACTTACTGACCTAATTGGGTCACTAATTTCCTTGCTTTAAAAACCAAACCAAACAAAACCCCCCCAAACAACAACAAAAAAAATGTACTAAACCTTTGATGCTTAAGATTGACACCAATCAGCAAGACCATTCCTGCAACTTTTTCAGTAACAAGTGCAATTGCATAATTTCTTTAATTGACATTGGAGAGATTGAAGATATACATTGATATGGCAGAGTTTTTCTACTCTGTTGAACATCACATGGTTAGTCTGTTTCTAATACTGTGTACATTGAAATTATTTTTATGAATATTTATAGACACATGTTACTGGTTAAAGAATTACTTCTTTTGAGAGCCATACTTTAAAGATGCCTTATGTGATGTAAGATGCAGTTTTTGAGAACATTGACTTTTATGCACAGTGATAAAACAGCATGTGTGCTGTTGCCTTCAGGTTTGTTGGAGTGTTATTGGTAAATGACAGGTTTTGTTAAATGCAGAAATACTTCCTTTTTTTTTTTTCTTTTATCCCAGGAAATGCTTAAATGTATTCTTGTAAAGGATTGAAAAGGTAGACAGGAAGTCACAGATCTGAACAATATGGCAATCAAGACATTTGTCAAGAAAATCACTTGTAATATCTGTTCTGACATTTCTTTAAATTCACGTTTGTTCTGTTTTCCCTTGTTCTAACCTGTCTGATTTCAGCCTAGATACTTGCCTCATGTACTGGGCTATGAATGTGTCCCAGTTACCAGGCCACCTGAGCTGATATCCGCTCTTACTGAATGTATGTAATATGTATGTAAACATGTTCAGTTCTTTGAAAACAATGCATATCTGATACGGTTTGTCTAACAATACATATTCATATGAAAATCGAATCTGTGTGCTTGGTCTTTCAGGTTCCTTGAAGTAACTTTAGGACCAAATTTTTTACTGACTTTATTAAAAAAAATAATTATATGATATTTGGGACTCCAGTGTAATTTCCTGTTGTGTTACAAACCACAGCAAATTTGTGGAGTTTCACAGTATTCTGTTAAGAAAAAAAGGACAATTATATTATTGACTGCTGTGACTTTATTACAGTAGTGATTTCTTTAATAATAAATTCTCTCTTTTCTTTATTTGCTTACATACATTGGTTTGTACAACCCGTGTTCATATGTAAGCACTTGTGTTCTATGCTGCAGAGACAGCAGGAGATTATACAACAACCACAGAGTTGTTTCTTAATGTAAATTTCCAAGATAACAAAGATATAGTTCTAGTTTGTGTTGCATAATTTTGCCTGAAGAAGTGTAAGTGTTTCTGTGTTTGGTCATTATCTAATCTAATAAGCATGATCAGCTGCATTTTGTCTCCTTTCTTTCTGAGTGCTGATGGTGCCTGGAATCCCTTGAAGTGATACAAATGTTTTAAGAAGTGGACGGGGTGTAATGAGTGCCAGAACAACAGATGCTGAAATTCATTTGCACAAAGTGGCCAGTCAAGATTTTCTTTGGCTGAAGTTAGACTTTGAGGTATCACCTTTAGCGAGGAAATGGTAGCTCAGTCCCAAAGTCCTCTCAGTCATTGGCTTCACTGCTAAGCCAGTAAACAAAGATGTAGACTTATTCTGGCTGCACTGATCCTTTGAGATGTGCAAGTATGTTCTCTGACCTGCTGTAACTACCAAAGTCAGTGGGCACCCAGCAGCCATAAAATGGTAAAAGATCTATCATTACTCATTCTAGCTAAATTTTTGTAGCATTTCCAAGTTTGTGGGTTTGGGTTTTTCAAAAAAAAGTAAAGCACTTTCTTTTCTTTAATAAGCAATTGCTGTTTCTAAAGCGTGGGTGGTTTTATACAGTTGAATGTTTTATAGACAATTCTGGTGTCACTACTGGAAATGAAATGAGAGTATGCTGTCCCTGACTGATGCACCACTCTGGTAGTCTGAAAGTTTACTAACTGAATTGATGAGGAAGCAGGTAAATCTTCAGCAGCATTGTCAACCTTAAAAGTGATACAAGGCATTAGAGTTTCCTCTGACTGTTACTAACTTGTGCTGTTCATAAACCACATGTGTATGCAGCAAACTCAAGCAAACTGTTCCAAGATCTTAAAAAATGGACCCAACTGTTGCAGAACTGTTCTCTTGTGTCTTTACTGAAGGAAAGGACCATAATTGTGTCCTTTCTGAAGATATGGAGTTTAATAATCCCTATTTATGTCTTGAGATAGGCCTTAGACAGACCTAAACCTGCTTTAGTATTTATGTCACATGAACACTCCTTTGATTTCAGCTGACAGTTGTTTTTAACTTGCACAGCAGAAGTAAACTCACTAGTGACCACCTGTACGATCAAACCTGGAAAGTTATATATGTCTTCACTCAAACTTGCATTTCTTCAACATCTTGCTTTCTTTGTATAAGAAAGGAGATGCACTGAACCTCCACAAAGAAAAGGGATTACATTAAGTAACTGCACTGGTCTATTTCGTGAAAAAAGGTATCTGTTTCAAAAAGCTACATGTTTTGATATTATCTTCATCTAATCTTCTAAGTCCCCTTTTGTATACCTACTGCAAAAGACAGTAAGGTGAATTCCATGTCCCATTCTGCAATACAAGATTCTTGCTGTATAAAAGACAATTAGAACAAACAGGAAAAATGGAGGCACTGGTTGAAATCTGATCACCAAAATGCACAACTGGTCGTGACACTAAGCCTTACAGCACATTTTTCCTTTAATGCCTCATTGAGAGAAAGTGGAAAAAAAATTTAGAAGTTAGAGGTTTTACTTGTATTTGTGTGCTTCAGGTAGCAACTCATCCAGTTAAAATGAGAGCAGCCCCTAACAAGTTCTAAATGTGTATTTTTAAGTAGTCTGCAACAGACAGAACTGTAATATTTTTTGAAGGGGACTTACCTGGTATGCCAGCATAAAAACAGTACTTTATTTTATTGCAAATATAATAGTGCTCATTTAAACATAATGAGTTATTGAAAACGAATCAGTATGAAGGAGTGATTTAATGAAAGGGTATTTATGAGATTATTGCAACAGTGGAGGAGCTGTCTTTCCAACAGAACTACATGTAAATATTAGTGCTGCCACTTATCCTTGTTTTGCCAGATGTCTGCTGTGTACCTAAATGCTTCCATATTCTGTGTTCTTGGGTTTTTTTTGGTTTTTTTAAGAGGTATTTCTGAATGGAAGATGTCTTCAATGAGAAATTAATTAATATTTTTGGACACATAATGCAAACTTCCATTGATACAAGCGGGAACTGTATTGGTTGGTGTCATCTGAACAACTGTCTGTAATTTTAACACTGCCACTCTGGAATTATTGCTCTTTACTGCAGTTGGCTTACTTTAGTGGGGAGTTAATAGCAACTATATATTTCTGAAGTATTTGTAGTGTAGGCGAGTAATCACAGTATTTTTCTTCAAAGTGGCCTTTCAGTTGTTTTGCTTTTTCTTCACTTTTTGCAATTTCTATTAGAGAATCACTTTTGCTTTCACAATGTGTTTCTGTTCCAATGTGCTTTTGGTACATATGATTTAATACAGAAAGCAGTTGTATGGTGTGTAGCCTCATCACAGATTTTTTTTTCCTGCCTGCCCTCTCTCTCTGTGTTAGGAGATATGTTTTTATTTGCATTCATCCATTAGATGTTTAGGTATGGTCTTGATTTGGTTGAAACTGGTCTCACTGTCATGTGCTTGCTTTTTGAGACAAGGACTGTTTTCCTTTTTTTTTTTTTCTTTTTCATTTAGCTTTCTGGCTATTTGATGCTAGTGATTGACTACTTAGCAAAAATATGCGTATAATATAAGGATATCGTGAGCTGAAATGGATTAATACTGTTTCAGATTAAGAATCTAGACAAGTGATTAAGTTTTATATCTTAAGTATATCTTAATGAGTTCCTGGCTGGCAACAGTTATATAATAGCCTATTTTGTATTTATGAAATAATCCAACACATTCAAACAATTAGAAGGAGATTTAGGTAAAAGCATTTGCTCTTCTGCCTTTCTGGCATGTTAGTACAGCTCAGTTGATACATGTTGTCTAACTAAGTTGTGATAACTGAATCTGAGCTCAAACATAACTGTATTAGAAACTGCACAGACAAAACAGTGTTTCAAGAAGTTAAAATGAGAACAAGCAATGGATTTTATTCTCTGCTTGTGTGCAGTGAACCGTAGGTACATTAATATGAAAAGCTAAATCTTGTCCTTGTTTCCTTGTCTCTTGCATCTGATATAAATCAGAAGGGGAAATGGTGGGAACAAGTATAGCTAGTGAGTTGAGAGTGATGAGGAATTTATTGTACTGAATGTCACAGCATTGCATATTCTGTTCTTTCTTCAAATTATAAGCCATTTAAGAGTCTTTCTCATGCTGTGCCTCTTTTAAAATGTTTGTGAAAAAGGCGTAATATGATTTAGTATTAATGCTGCTTCAGTTGTAGAAGTGTTTATAATCAAGTTGAAAACGGCAAGGCTTTTAAACATACCAAAAACTAAAATCAGAGTTACTCTGTCTGGGTTTAAGTTGTTTATCTTCTTTTGAAGAGAGATGAGCCTTTTGAAGGGAAATGCACTTATGAGTCAGACACTGATCATCTCTTGGCAGATGAAATGACTTTTGTTCTGGATAAAGGCCACTTAGAATACATGTTAATGATTATTTCACTCCTGAATCAGTCATGCATAAAGTTAAATTCAGCTGTTTTGATGAAAACTTACCTGAAAAAATGCAGGGTAGGAAAGAAAGTAATAGCTAGGTAATGTCCTTTTTATTCAGTGAAATACTATAAATCTGTTTAATCTGCAGGGTTTGTAAAGTATTTAACTGTTAAACAACAAATACCACTACCAAACCACTCAAACTAACACAAATGCTTAGCATGTCAGAGTTCAGTATTATAAGTCTTTCATCTGTACTGAAGATACAAAACACATTTTTAAAAACAGAGCGAGAAAATTCTTGTTCAGAAGAATCTGGAACTGATGTTTAAAGACTTAAACAAAACCAAAACCAAACCCTTCAAAAATATCCTGGAAAGTGTCTATGTTTGGAAAAACCTGAAAATAATGAATAAAGAAAGTATTCTTATTGGTGATCATCAGTGGTTCTTTGTTAATTTTGGTTTTTTACACCTTGATTTCCAACTTCCTCTTTTCTGATAGAAATGTACAGAGTGAAACCATTTAACAAAAACCTTGAAAGAGAAGCAAAGTACTCTGAAAGTAAATAATTTTATTCCAGATTTGCTACCTGTATGAGATGGTAAGTAAAAGAATGGTTTTGAGAAAAAACCTCATCAGAGTAACTATGCCAGATGTCCACCGTGTTTTCTTCTACTAATATATACATAAAGGAGTCTTAAAATTTCAGTTTTAATTCTCTTGTAGAGTACTTGGTGGAATATTTCTGTGGTAGGGAGGACAGAACTTTGTGTCACTAGTGTTCTGCTGTCCTGAAAAGACATTTAATGAACAATGAATGGAATAATACAATTGTTTAATAATTTTTTAGTTTCAAGTTTTGCATCTGCTTTCACGTATCATAGAACATATGGTCAAGAGTGAATTGGAAACACACTGTCTTTAGGAAGTAGTGGAAGTACTGACAGCCTACTCTTTTTTTTTTTTATCTCAGCATTTCAGTTTTAAAGTTTATATATTCAAAGCATGAGTAGAAGGCAGTTATTTTGGCCTTTAATTTTTCCTAATTTTTGTAACTGTGTAGGGATTTATGGAGCACATGGATTCTTGCCCATTTTACTCAGTATTCCTGAAGGATCAAAAGGCCAGGATTGGGACTCTAGTTTCATGTAGCTGGAGGCCTCTACGAGTGGGTTGGTTTAGGGTGCTCTTTTGAATTGAAATGCTAATTAACCAGTTTGTTGCTGAACTGTGTATCACAGAATTTTGGGTTGGAAGGGACCCAGAGGGATCATGAAGTCCAGGTCCTGGCCCTGCACAGGACTGTCCCCAAGGGTCACGTGAAAAAGTTGCCATTGTTTTATGCAGGTCTATTCTATTAGAAGCCAACATGCAGGGGGTTCTTTCTCCAAAACATGAGTTCAGAATGTATCCATTACCGATAAGTACACTCATACGTTGCCTTGTTCTCATTAGCCAGCAAACAAAACTGGAAAAAAATTCCCACAAAATTTATCACTTTTGAGAGACAGAGGCTTTTTTTCTGGCATCTCCCCACAATCACTGTTTGAAAGTACACTGTAATCTCTAGTGTACATGGGGCCTTCCATTTAAGCTACTCAGTGCAATTATATGTGGAATTTTAATTTACTGTCACAGAGCACTCTTATTTCTTCTGCTGTGCCTTGGTCCCTCATTTTGCACCTGCAGTAATTTTGTGCAAATTGTGTACTGTAATATTGCAGTATGAAGAGGAAAATGCCTGCAAATTTTGAACTCCAAAGAGAGTCCCATCTGCAAGTCAGACTACACATCCATATTTGTGTTACATGGGACATTTATTCCAGGATTTATTAGAACTGGAGTTTCGGTTGGTGCTTTAGCTCAGCTCTTTATGTTTATTCCTACTAATTCAGTGAGGATTTCCAGTGTATATGTTCTTTATAATCTCATATATCTGTGAGAGTTGAAATAAATTATCTAGCAGTGAAACTGGACAGAATTGCATTCAGTAAGAGGAAGAAGCTTTAGATTTTCTGATTTGTGTTGATCATTTCGTCTTGACTATTAAAAGTCCAATTTAAGCAAATGACCTGTTTCTAGCTAAGTAGTTGAGTAGTTTCATAAAAACAGTCCTGGTTCTCAGGCTTTTTTTTTTTTTTGCCACAATTTATATAGAAACTAATTCTCAGATGTTATCAGACTGTACCAAATTTATGGCTGCTTAATCAACTGAAAATATTGCACACTGTTCAGCTGTTGCAGCAGCTACTGTAGCTTTCTCTGAGATTCTTGTTTGAAAAAATAATTTATTCCCTTTTACAGATAAGAATAACAGAAGTTGTTTTACCCCTAATTAATAATTATACTTGTATAATGTTTTTGCCAAGTTTTTGTTATGTTTATTCATAGTGTAGACATACTTACCTAGGCAGAGCATCTGCATTTATCTGTCTGTGAAAACTTTATACTTATTTAGCAGGTCATCATGAATTTTTCCATCTGTGAATAATTTGCTATCTCCTTTAAATCTGCAATTGAATCTGTTTCCAAGACTGATTTTTTGGAAGTCTTGTTCAAAACTCAGATGTGATTTTAAGCTCCCAAATATCTATGTCTCCTCTTTATCCCCACCTTTTTTTCTTCCCCCTGCCCCCACTCCAAGGCCTGTGTTACATCGTTGCAGCAAATTCTCATTTTACTCCTTTAATGAATTTTTTTTTTCTATTCACGTGGAAGCACCAAGCATTTGAGATTCCAGGCAGCTTCTGTGTAGGGAAATCTAATCCTTTCATTTCCTTTATCTTGTTACAAGGTGATATATGGCATACACTAACTTGCAGCCAAAGTCTTGCTCATAGAGAATGGCCCATGACAGTTCACTCTGGCTCTGACATGGGCAGAAAATGGCAGCTCTGCAAGGTCACCTGCAGTTAACCATTCATTTTTTCTACCATGGGTACTTCTCTCAAGACACGAAAATAGCTGGTGGTCTTGCCATCCTTGTAAAATCTGTTTTCATTGAATGATTCTGTCTTGCAGATGCTTGCCTGCTCTCTCATTTCCTGCTATATTTATTTCCTGTAAAGGTGTTTGTATGAGAAAACAAAGAACTTTATTACTAAGGGAGCCTGGTGTAGGCAACAACTGATAACTTTTAGGCACAAGTTGCTACCAGTGCAGCAGGCTAAGACTTGAACTGAAAAGTTCAAGTTCTGAAGTTCTGCTCTCATGGAGGAAAACAATTGCTTCCCCCTCCTTGGCTTCCTTCATGTCCTATTCCTTTCCCATGAATGTAGCAAATGACTGTAGTAACAGGATTCCTACCCTTCAGAATTTGCTAAGATGCATAGAAACAGGTGAGATAATCTAAGGTCTTTGAGCCTTAGACATGAACTTTCTTGGACCAAGATAAAGAGCTTATCATAGAGCTTGTAACGAGACAAGTCCCAAAAGAGTGATTAAGTTCAGGTGAAAGCAGAAGGTAATTTCGGATGGCCCGTGGAACCCCCTGATTTGTTGTAATTCTTATGGAGAGGTGAACTTTGTTTATTTCCAGGTTGTCTTTCAGAATGCAAAGTTTACCCATGAGAAGTTTACTGAGCAATAATTTACCGGAGTTTTTGCAGTAGCCCTTCTGTTATGTAGTTTTGTTGCTGATGATACCAGTCTCCTGTGCTGTGGACCACTGTTGAGGGTTCAGAAAATGCAGTGTAGGACTGGTACAACAAATGAAGACAAAAAAGATGGTACTCTTGGCAGCTTGGAAGTTACAGCAGGAGACCACAAGATACAGGTCGCTGTGTGTAACAGCACATACAAGGGTTGCAACAGAAGGTAGAAAAAAGTTTTGTACTTCAGGCTTCAAACTCTACCTCTTTTTCTTATTTTGTTCTGTTGCTTTTGCTTCTTTAACTATTTCTTCCCATACTTTGCATCAGATGCTGCCCTTGTTTTATCATAATCCAAGGTGTGTTCGTAGTGGGTTTCATTTATCTGCTGAATATTTGGCAGGTTTGCTGCTGGGAGCTGGCTTAGTTTTTTTAGTCTCATTGGTGTCAGGCAAATTGTCTTGCCATATAGTCACTACCACAAATCTTGTTTGATCTCTTACCACAAGTATGGAACTGAATGTCTTATACAGTTGTGGGGCAATTCTTGATGTCCTATATGAAAACAACAGTAGCTACCCAGTAGATTACAGCAACTGAGAGAAGATTGCAGTATATACAAATGTATATACACAATGTATTCACTTGTAAAAGAGTAAAGTATGTCTCTTGGGTAGCATCTGCTTACTACTGGCAGAACCAGACAGGTTACAGAACAGTTTCAGCCATTTGTAAGGAAAATGTGAACTGAAGCATTAATTTAATATCTATGGTCGCTACAGCCTGGCAACAGGGATTTAGTGAACTTTTTAGAAATCTATTTTCTAAAGAACATAAATCATAAACCATCACTTTTCCCTCGCCACTTTCACTAATGCTCATTTTTACATTACACTCACATAACTTTATGAGAGGCAGTGAGATAAGTCACAGAGGCATTTAGATTTTTCTTAGCTAGCAGAACTTTCAGGGTGTAAAATAGGGAGGGAGGGGGAAGAGAGGGTCCTTTTGTGAACATGTTCAGTTTAACTTCTGTGGCAGCTTACTTATTTTGAATACACAAAAACAACTACACCCACCCATACCACTCCCAACCCTCCCTCATTCAGGGGCACCCAGAAGGTCGGTTTGCTTCACCCAAGGGGTCAAAGGATCACTCAAGGGTATCCAGCAGAAAAACAGTCACTCCCCCGGAAGGATTGAGGGCGCTCAGTCCCAGAAAGTGTCCTTGCCTGGCATCCCAGCCTCAAGGGAAGGGCTTCCCCTCACAGACCCACTGCTTCCAGGAAAACCACACCATGTATAACCTGGCTGAATTTGGGCTTGTGGTCATGCACGGTAATGGTCCAGAACCCCTCTGGACCTCTGTGTGTGTGTGTGTTTTGTGCCACTAAAGAATGTTAGCACAAATGGGAATTTAATGAAAGCATACAAGTGAGTTTAATGAGTTAGTTTAAACTGAAAGGAATTTTGTAATTAGCACTGAAATTGGTTAATCTTATTCATTGGGTTTAGAAAACTCCTGTTGATAAAATAGGTGATGTTTTTCCTAGTTTGCATTTTAAGTGATTTTAAGGCTGTGGAAAGTACTTCCTTTAGGCAGAAATATTCTAAGTGGATCAAGAATGGTGCATCAGCAAATTCACTCTGGGAATGTCACCTCCAGACACAGGCAAGCAGCTCTGCAGTCATGTCCTTTCAGCTTTGCTTCCTCTAGAGATACTAAGGATGATGCAGCAAGTTAACATCATCATCATCCAGAAATTCCACCCTGCGGTAGCATAAACCTGCAGTTTCATTCCTTTCACATTTCTTCAGCTAACTGCAGGGAGAAATAGGTTTTGATATGCATGGAGTTTCTATCTATGCTGCCTGCTTTTCAGTTATGTGGCTAATCTTATCCTGCTGCCTTGAAGTCTATAAGGTAGTATTTCTTATCTGATAATGAAGGAAGGCTAGGTTGAATTTCTTTGACTGAATTTTAAGAAGTGACTTGAAAGATACTTTCTACAAAATCTCTCTTTGAGTATCTATGCATACATCTAGTTTGGGTTTTTGTGAATAAAATCACCAGCTGCTTCTTCCATAGTCCCAGATTCTTTTTCAGTGAGAATATTGACAGACGCATATCTGTAGGAAAGGGTTTGATCCCAGCAGGACTTAAGTGATAAGCATAGTTAAACACGTGAGCATATATTTGCAACGTTTAAAGTTCAGTCAATACATTATTTACTTTTTGTGTTCACATTTTCTGCATTGACTTTTTGAGAAGATGTAACCCTGTGCTTTTGCAAAATTTCTTTCTGTGTCTTTCTAGCATTACATTGGAAGCACTGATCTTGTATTGAAGCACCTGCAGTTATGTAATGTAATGAATGGTAAATTGCATCTCCTTATAATGGCTCATAATCAGATTACTGTGAGAAAGACAATTTTATAAGGTCTCTCTGAGAAACACATTTTATTTTTTTCCCAAGAATTGAAGATTAGTGATTGAAAATGGATGCTGAAAAGAATTCTAAAAGTTGCTGAACTGCTGCTCCAGTTCTGCTGGGTCAGCTGAGCAAAGTGAAGTTCGTGTCCTTTCCCTTTTCCCCTTTCCAGCCAATGTAGCTTGAAACTGTGGTAGTAAATCTAAGGGTAGTCACGCAAGTGTTCTTTCCAAGTATCTGCTCTCCCCATGTGGTTACATAACTGCTCTCCCCATGGGGTTGCACTGATGAGCAATCTTTACTTCGTAGGTCAGGATTCATTTGATGATATGAGCTTGGTTATCACTGCCCTGCAGTCACTCACTGAAGAGCTATTTACTGAGTATGCAGTTCTGGTTCATCCTCATTGTTGACCTTGGGGCTTCTTCACTTTTTCTCTTGAACAATGTTTTCACAGATTTCACAGAATATTCTAAAGTTGGAAGGGGCTCAGAAGGATCATTGGCTCCAACTCTTAAGTGAATGGCCCATATAGGGATTGAATAGGGATCAAACCCGAGCTTGGTATTACCAGCACCGTGCTCTAACCAACTGTTGGTTCAGTAGCAATCCAGCTCCCAAATAGGAGTTCCTGTCTCCTTGGTGAATTTTGTTCCAGGCTCCTTATATTCATTACACTTGAGTCAATTCCAGTGTTTCTATATCGTCCTGTGTTAATTTCTGTAGGGTATATGGAGTAATTTTTTTGGGGGTGGAAGAGTCAGGATGGTTTCACTGTAAAATGTTCAAGTGGAGTCAGAGTTGGACTTTGCTGGTAAGGTTTGCATAGAAAGTGGTTTGTATTTCACTTCCTCTTAGGTAATTTGTATGGTTGAAACAGTTGTTCAGCTAAGCTGAAGCAAGAGATTGCTTTGTAATGTTTCTTATGCCAGCAGATCTTTATCAATGAATAATGAATCAACAATTTGTATGGGTTTTAGAACTCTTCGCTGCCACTGCTCTGCAAATAACTTATATATTTGTCTTTGACATCATAACAATATTTTAGCTAGTTCTCCCTTAGAATTGCTCAGTTTTCTATACCACATGAATCCTGATAAATCCAGAAAATGTTCTGCTTTGTTTGAAAACCTCAAAAAGGCAAAGTTTTTAAGAAGTAATCCCACATACTATTTTTATTGTATTCTTTGGAAGATCTAATAATTTGTATTAAGTTTTTGGCAGTGCAACCTTTGGCAGAATTGTTCCTTAGTGTTGATTTGTAGAACTGTGTGCAGGTTCAAAGAAAAGTATAGCTACAGCAACAGAGGGGTAACGTGTTGAACTATGTTGATACAATTCAGGAACTGGAAGCATGGTGTTAGCTTGGCTATTCCTCTGAATTATTCTGCACAACACACAACAAAATGTTAAATTATTTGATTAAAAAAAAAAAAAAAGGCAGCCCCAAGGCTGAAAATCTGTAAACATTCTGAGTTATTGGAAAGTCCTTCTCCTGAATTAAAAAAATAAAAAATTAAATCTGAAGGCTACACTGGTTCTGAAATTGATTTTTAGTATCTGAAGGTAGCCAAGAGCCAGTCTATTGTGTATGTGATGAGGTTAAATTAGACACAACTGTAAAGTAACACAACTGTGCAATATTTCTTACACCTGATGGACAAAGATAGTTCAGCTTGTATTGAAGACCAATAATATGGCACTTGGAGGTAATTTGCAGTAAAAAGATTAAGCTTAAGTAGTATGCGATGCCAGTGATAGCCGAAAGATGATTCTAGCAGGAAAGCAAGAAATAAATGCTTTCCTGAAGTAAGAAGCATTGTAGCAGTTTAATAAGATAATTATAGCAGTTTTAATAAGATAAGAATAATTAAGGATAATTCATTGTGGTGCTACAGAAAAAGCTCTGGCTGCAGAACAGATTATAAACTTTATTGTTATTAGTAAATTATGACAGTTGCTTGGCTGCACCGCTTCAAAAAAACGACACATTTGGTGTTCTAGTGTTAGGGACTCACTGCATGCTGTATGCTTCACTCAGTGGAGATGGTTTCAATCACGCATTTGCATGGCACAGTTTGTTTCAGATGTTCTCTGTTGTGCATGAGAGTAATTTATTTTAGCAGCTGGAAAATGCACTTAAGCTTGTGTTATACATTGATTTGTAATTTTCTATTTTCCTGCATGCTGATGGCATTTAAAGACTGAATTGTTCACAGCAGTAGATGTTTATTCTAGGGGAGGTAGAATAACATTCTTGTATGCTCGGTTGGATCTTGTTAGTGCACCCTACTGGTTTTGGTATGTATTTGAATAAATGGATAGAAATGGACAACACAGACTCGTGCAAACTCATAATTTTCTGCACTACATGAGACATTGTAAAGAATATTGTCTCAAGCCCCACTGTCAGGCATTGTAGGGAATAAAGATAAAACTGCAGCACAAAGCAAACTATATTTGCCTGACAGGGAAAAGGTGTATTTGCAAAGAACAAAAACCTGCATCAGAGATACGGGCATGACTCAATTTGTCATTTCATCTGTCAATGAAAAATTACAGCTCCAAAGGAGTTAATCTTATAATGTAAGTCTCTTATGTAGTTGTGTTTCTTTAAAACGTGAATGCATAGTGCCTCTCCCTTGATGTACTTTGTAGTCTTTTCTCTACCAGGCAAAAAATAGAGAGGGGAAGAGGAACTGTTTTCTTATTTTAGACTAATAATATCCTGTTTCCACTTTTTGGAAGGCTTTCTTCACCTACATAGCTGTGTTTAGTAATGTTTACCTCTAAAATAAGAGTGGATGTGCTGTTATCTCACACACTGAATGCAGGTAATTTGTGATTTTGCCCCTTACATTTGTTCTGGGACTAGGGGGAGGAAAGGATCCCTTTGAGAGGAATGATGAAGCTGGAGATGACTGGAAATTATTTTATAAAAGCTGATCTGAAGTTAACCCCTAACAAAGTAGTAATGCATGGTTCTAGAAGGCAACTGATTCCAGGTTCTGGTAACTGTAGTGTTTCAATCTCATCACTGTATCAAGTTGCCAGGCTCTGTTGAAGGCTAACTCTTCCTGCATTACTGTGTTTCTGATGCTGATGTCTTCAAGATGTTATGGTGTCCTCATGGAAACCACCTGAGTTATCCTAAATATTTCAAATAGATAGTTTTGTAAAGAGTAGTTGGTGGTGATAGTTCCCACTTCTTAGAATTCGCCATTTTCTGAAACGTTAAGACAGAAGTTTATATTACAGAGTTTCATTTAACATTTTTCAACCCTGCCTTTTTGTTTTTGCAAGGTGCTTTATGATCAAATGACTGAAATAATTGCTCCCTCACCCATTCAAAAACAAACCCAATAAAAAGAGTAAGCTATTGTCAAGCAGATACTTTTTGACATTTTGAAAATGTGGGTGGTCAGAATAGAAAAAATACTTTGATACAAGAAGATCAACTTAATTAAGGCTTTCAAAAAGCTCAACTGTTAAAATCTGCTCTGGTAAGATGAGTAGATTCTAAAGAGTCTGACTTGGAGGGGGAGAAAAGACATCATCTATGTCTAGTACAATGTACCTGACATCAATGCAACTAAATTTTTCTTACTGCTTGTGTTTGTGACCCTATATTTGCATTTCCTACAGTTCTCTCCAATTAAAAAGAGTACTTTAGCAGTGGCAGGAAATCAAGTCTTTGTATTGAGATAGATTCTTGTAGTGATTAATACCTTGTGGGTTTTAGAACCTAATTGCAGGAGTGATGCGTTGACAGAGGCAGGTGACATGTATTCTTCTGTTTGTCATTCTCATGTTGTACTAGTTGAGAAGAAAGAGCAAACTTGTGGAAACGCTCATTGATAAGTTACATGTTTCAGGCCAGTATTCTGTGCAAAGCCTTATAGAATGCAAAGATTAAAGGTTATTGTGCAAATCTTCTTCTTTTCAGAATGACTTCCATGACTTTCAACTCAGCATTAATGCTTTAGTTGAGAGATATTTTATACTACGTTTCCCAGAGTGCTTATGTGGCTGACATCTGAATATTCTTATAATAATTCCTAATCTCTCATTCTGGTGCCAAATTTGGTGGCTTATGACTTTCTCATATAGTGTCATAATCAATTCTCTTACAAAGTGCCTTATTGTACAAAACTGCATAATAAAGTATAAAGCAGTGTATTATTTATTATTTCCATCTTGAGGCCTTATTATTTCATTGTCTGACCTTTTCTGTCAGATCTTATTGTTTCAGCAGAATCTTCCAGCAGAATTAGAAGTTTGTTCTCAATATTGATAAGTGTTCCTGCATTGTCTTATTTATATGCAAATAGAGTTTTCATTCGTGTTTTTAGTAGGGACTGCTTTTTTTTTTTTCAGTTCTTTCAATTTCTGATAACATTTTCTTGCTCCTTTATACCACCAAGAGACCTACAGAAGCTTTGATGTTAAACAAACAAAACTTCTTGTTAAGTATCAGCAGGAAGTAAAGGTCTGCTTGAAGTTACCTCTTTAAAAAGGCAAACAAAATAAAATTGCTGTAGTTTGAGACTCAGATTTTTCCTATGAAAAACAGGATTATAGTCTCAAAAACTGCTGTGCTAATTCTAGAGGTTTTGATTTCTGAGCAGATTTATTGTTTAGGCATCATGACTTTTTCTTTCAATAATTCTTAGGTTATATTAATAATATAATTTCTGCATAGAAAATGTAAGATGGCACTGATATGTCATTGCTTAGGGCATGATGAAGAGTGCAAAAACATCTTACATCTCAGTGCATCAGGGAAATGAAGGGCTCGACCACTATATTCTTGAGTTCATATACTGCACAAAGATACTGATATTATGTGTGCTAAATCATATTTCAGATTTAAATTATAACTAAGGTCTGCACTGTTCTTTGAGTGAGTACTTCAAACATCTGCTTCCTTGTGTTTTATTTTAATACATACAGTCACTTCTGGAAGTACTTGATGGCTTTAAATGGGACCTGAAGTTCACTGGGGACCCAGTCTGTGAAAAATGCCAGCACGTCTTTATCATGAACCTACGGAATAAAGAAAAATGCTGTGATGAGTCTTGTATTATGTTGCTCTTCTCCCTGCTTGATTTCCCTATCTTCCCTCAGCCTTCTGTACTTTTCTCTCCTAATAGTAGTTTTCCACAGTCTCATATATATCAGGTATAATGTCTTGTCCTATCTTTCTTGGTTACTTTCTTGGATATAATAGGGATTTGCATTGGACTATTGCAATTTCAGTTAAGGAATGTGAGAGCTAAAGGGAAGTTGTGGGTTTGTTGTAGTTTTGTTTGTTTGTTTTTAGTTTGGTATAAAGTTTTGTAACCCTTTTTTGGTGGTTCTCCCATCCTTCTTTCTTGGTTCTCTCCTCTGTTTTTATTTCACTGGAAGGGTGTCTTTTTCACGGGGGATCAGAGAACTGGGTTTTTTTTCAGCCCTTTCCTTCACAGCCACTTTTTTTCACTAAACATTTGGATGAGTTTTTTGCCTCATGTGTGTCCTCCCGCTGCAATGTCCTCTCTTCCTCAAATTTTTCTGTGCTCACCCTGATACAGAATTCAAATGTTTATAAGCAGATGGACAAAATTTGACAAAACTAGAGCATATCCCAGTTGTGTGTGGTTATACTAGGCTCTCCTTTTCTTTTTTTCTTTTCTTAAGTTGATCATGAATGTATGGGACTGCCAGGTCCTTCCCTCCACTGAGGTATTAGAGTAGGCAAAAAAAAAAAGACACTTTTTGTCTTTTAACATTTAATGATTATTTATTATTACCACATATATTTAAACCATTCTACTCGTGGCTGTTTGTTTTCCTTACAGATTCTTGTGAAGAGCTTTCAGAAATTGGAGTAGACTGTTATCTGCTGGATCTTTGTCCATTTGCTTCTTGGTTCTTTCCTCAAATGTAGAAATCTGGGAGCTATGGTTCCCCTTGGCAAAAGCTGTGCCAATTTTTCCTTGGTGGGTCATGCCAATTCACGTGCCCATTGATGCTCTTCTGTAGAAGTGTGAATGTCAGGCTTATTTCTCTGCAGTTTCTGAATCTCAATTGGAAGACTAAAATTTGGAGCATGATTTGAAATCTTTTCTTGTTGTATAGAGGCATTTTGACAAAGATTGCGAGTTTGAGGACTATATGCTAAAATTATTATCTGTCAAGTCATTTATATTGTTGGATAGTAAAGGGGTGGAGGGTATGTTGTGAGTGAAACAAAGGTCTTAGTGCTTGTATTCTGCTTGCCTAGGGAAAAATAAAAAGACGTCCCATTCTCATGCAGAAATAGAAAATTTTCTTTTTTTTGACCTGATTAATTCAGTGACTCACAGAGGTTACACAGAAATACCTCTTGAAATTTCAAGGGAACGTTTTAGGTATAAGTCCATTCACACCACTGGTATTTCTGAGCTACAGACTAAATAAAATAAAAACTTTGAGTGTTGAAACTATTCCTATTCATTTCCCAATACCCCCTCCTTTGCAATTAAAAACTGCAATAGAAAAGAAGATTGCTACCCTTTCTAATTTGGTGTTTATTACTTCTTCTAATCTGCAGTTATAGCAGATTTCAAAGTGTCTCCTGTGGAGAGAACTGCTGCTTTCACATTTTTGGCTTTATACTTGGTTGCTAATACAACATATTTGATCTCACTTGAAGAAGGATTTTCAAGGAAAAGACAAAGTTTGTCATGCTCTCATTATAAGTTATGAGAGACTACAATCAAACTGATAAATAGTTAAATGGCACCTATATTATATTGCTTTGATCAAAACTTTATATAATACAGCACGTCTGTAAGAAAGCTTAGATCTGCTAATTTTTCCATTTAGAAATCAGAGTTCTTTCCAATTTTCTCAGAGTAGAGTTCAGTAGTTTCTTGAGGGTACACAGTGTTTTTTTCCCACCCCAACTTTATTAATGAACCTCATCTAGTAGGGTGAAGTAAGCAAGTGCAGCTTCTATAGTGTCAGCTGTGACTGGACCCTGTAGTTTACAGCACCTGATTCAGCAGGAAAGCTGCAAGTATCATGGGATTGCAGAACCTGGTTGCTGTACAGCTTTCTTAAAAATCCCAGGTAAGTCTTATGTGTGAGATTTCACATCAGCTCTTCTGTAAACTAGAAAATCATCTTTCAAGTGAGATCAAATATGTTGTATTAGCAACCAAGTATAAAACCAAGAATGAAGAATGTGGAAGCAGCAGCTCTCCCCACAGGAGATGCTGTGGCAAGAGTTTATTTGAAACTTCTAAAACTCAGAAATATTCTACATGCCCAGCACTATGGTGGTTGCTTAGACACATGTATATTTTTCTTCTGTGAACTTGACCAGCTGAGTTTCTTTTGGCTTGGCTTGCTTTGTTTCAGAGTAAAATGAATTAAAAGTGAAGGCATTCTGAGTGACAATGTGGGTGTGCCAGGATGCTGCAGATGTAGAAGTGATGGAAATGTACTATTTATATCCTTTGTGATTCCAAAGTCTCAACACGCAAATTTGCCACAGGCTTTCATGACAGCTCAGTCATGGAATTTTTTTTGGGAGATACATTCAAAATTATCAAAGCTCAATTTGAAAAATGAAAGTCAAAAAAATAGCTTACAGGATGTAGGGTTTTTGATGAAAACCTGGTCTATATTGTTCTAAGGTTTTTATCATAGAAATGTAGTATTATAGTTTTTATAAGTTAAAAGGAATTGGAAAAATACTGTCCCACTGCAATGAACCCTTACTGAACTGCAAAGAGAAAGCTTTACACAGACTTATAAACAAGGTGAAGTTTTTTCATAGCAAAATTTGTGAATTTGTTTTAATACTAGGAAACAGGAGAGTAGCTAGTAAGTTGGAAGGCACCTACAGAGAAGCTGGTAATAAAGATTTTCAAACGTGAATGCAAAGAGGATATATGGCGTGGTTTGTGTGCTGTAGTTGTACTAGTGAGTTTATAATTCATGCCACATCCTCACAGCTGGAAATAGTTTTTGAAAGAAGAAACAATTTTTTTCTTTTAAAAGATTATTAAACCCAGAGATTATTACTTTTGAAAGTGTAGGGGTGTTCAGTTAAAGAAGTATTTGCTTGCAAAGTAACTGCTGTGACTCAGCTTGTAGCTACAATTGCCTACTAGAGCTAAATGTAAAATAATCAGTTAATGGCCTTGCATATCCTAAATCATTACCTCCTGCAGCCCTTGTAAAGTACTCACTGTGGTGGCAGCATTTCTGCTGTGTTTAGAGTCCTCAAGCACCGATCAAATGCAGGAGAAACACTGGAGTGGAAGTGGTATGTAAACAGACAGACAGATAACTCTGAAATTTGTTTGATAGTATGTTAGGACTTCCTTCAGTGGTGGACAGGATTGCAGAATTGCCATTTGTAAAGTTGTAGGTGAGACTCAACTGTTGTCACCAGTAAAAGTGGAAGTGCAGAACTTGCCCACAAGACCTTGATTTGTGTTGAATTTTCCTCTGAATCTGGCCTGATCTTAGATCCTGTAGATACTTATTTTATAGCCTACAATACTTAGAGCCTGTAAATAATTATTTTCTGCTAATTTTTCTCGGACCTTCATAAACTACATTGCTGCTTCCTGATTTTATTCCTTTCCTGTTCAGTTTGCTTTTTTTTTCTCCATCAGCTTATGTAAAGTTGAATTAAAGAGTCTAGTATGGGTTTTGTATTTTATTAAATAGATTAACACAAACCCCCTTTGTCTGGTATCTAGACTTGCTCATCTTGTTAGTAGTGTCTTGTTCATGCATCACAATATTTTACTATGCAGTCCTGATATACTCTGTTATTCAGCTTTTACTATAATACCTAGTAAATTGTAAGAACAAACTCTTTGAGCTAAGTTACCATTTTAATAAACTTGTACCATAATATTTAAGGCACAAGTCTAGTGTCTTAGAGTGTGGCAGCTAAAGGCAGAATTTGTGTTCCTGCACAGCATTTATTCTAAAAGTAATAATTTCTGATAATAAGAAAATGAAAATAATAAGATATGAATTTAAAGCCTTTAGGGTGGTGGTCATGGAGTGAGTTGTTTGGCTACAGTCCAAATCTTTTTCAGCAGGCTGTCTTTGAGAAATCTTTTTTCCTTCTATTTTTGTCCCTTGATAGTGGCTAAAGGGGTGAGCTTTGGGGAGAACAGAAGGCTAGAGCAAGCCTTAAATGATTATGTGACAGAACCTTCTCCCACCTGCTAGCCATTTTCACCATAGGACTTCTAAAGCTGAATTTGGTTTCTATTCATTTAATAGCTTGTTCTGTTGTCAGAGAACTGTCTGTGGAGGATCTACTATCATTGTGCCTTCTGTTGCAAATTTCTTAGTCTCTCTCACTCCAGTGTGACCTGGGAGTAATTGCTCAAGCAGTACTTCCCACCAACTCTGATTCCAGGGCTTCTCTGAGGAAAAAGACACTAACCTGACTACCTCTGGTATTTAAAGCCTCCCCTGTGAGTCTTATGATATCAGTACATATGCCAATAAATGGAGGAGAAGAAAGAGATAACAATAAACACCCTCAAAAGCATCTTTACAGTGAATGGACAGTGAAACAATGCATTATGCAGTGTGTGCAGCACAGTAGAGTATCGTGCTCATGTTCTCTCTTTCTTTACTGTAATATTTAGTTGTGTGCCATATGCAAGTAGAGCAATTGAAATACTAGGTGGGCTTTATGTCTGCAGTTTCAAGAAGAATGAACCCTGTTTTGAGTTAGTGAACTTAATTCTTTCTGGAGGAAAAAAAGAATGACAAAAATTAATTTAATTTAGGAAAGCAAACAGATAGCTGAATTTCTTTGATATCGAAGTGTTCCAAAGTTACCTTCTCTAAATAATAAGTGCCATTAGTATATCCACTACTGCAGTGGTTTGAGGATTTCTTTTTTTTTTTTTTGGTCTTTACCCTATGAGGATGCTTATATACATTTATTAAAAAAAGGAGTTCACTACTTTCAAATGATAGTAGTAAACTAGTGATCTGATTTTACAACATGTGGATGCCCATGCCTAAGCACACAGGCTGTCTGTTAATGGCAGTACTCATTTTCTGAAGGGTTGGATGGGAACCTAAATCTTTCTGCTCAATGGTTCCAGGAAAGTGTTGTGGATGCAATCTGGCATCTGTGTGGTGCCAAAAGCAGGCCCTATGTATCAGTAGGGTTAAACCATGAAATGGAAATCTTCCTTGCAAAAAGCGAGAAAAGAGAAAACTTAGCACCTTTTGAAAGCAGTTGAAGATAACCTCATTGACAGGTTAGCAGTAATTTACAAGTTTTGTGTCTTCTCTAAGCATAGGATTTTCTTAGCTTAGAAAATAAGCTGTGAGAGATGGAGGAAGGAAGCATGAGAAATACAGGTACATTGTTTTAAAGACAGCATTATAACTCAGAATTTCATGTTGCTCTTCTGCTAGAAATAATATAAGAACAACTAACATATGTTCCACTTTGAAAACTATTTTGCATGAGCTCAAGGCAACCGTGCAGTTGTTAGTCAAGAACTAAATGAATCGTCTTTCACTTGGATTCATTATCCTGCAGATCACTGCAGTTGGTAGGGAAGATACAAGGTAACAATGCACTCTCTAAATGCCAAAAATGTGTCTAAATCAATTAATTTCTTAGACCATGATTTTTTTTATTTTCTCATTATTAATGGCATTCTGGGGTGCTATGTTTATTTATTTGAAGTAATATGCAAATTATACCTTCAGTAGTTTGAGTTCAAATAGTTCCAAGAACAACATTGATTGCAGTGAATTCTGGCCAGTCTTTCTTTGGGCTCATCTTTAAAGAAAATTGCACACATCCCTGTTTTCTGAAATCTCTTACTTGAGAGGAATTAATCGTTACTGAATCTTATCTTTTTTTTTTAACCAAATAAAAACTTTACCTCAAAGGCTACACAGCTGCTTACTTGCTTTTATATATGCTTTTATATTTATATGGGGAAAGACATGCCAGTGGAAGGTGTATTAAAATATATATTGAAACAGTTGCTGTTGTTTATGGAAATAACTTTTATTAAGCTATGTTTTTCTCTTTAGAATGCAGTTGATTTAAGTGTTTCAAACAAATGTTTTAGTTCAGACAGATCTGATATTTACCTTAATTGTTTATTTCACTGATCACCATTCACAGGATCCCACAGCCCTGCTTTTTCCTTGCAAATTAAATGCAATTAAATATGAATTGAAAGGACTTTTTTTTATTTTTTCCTACCTGGATATGCTCATCCTCAGAACGTGAATTGCTAATTGCACCCACCAGTTTTCTTGTCTTCTAAACCAAAAGTATTAGGCTAAAGTATTTTAAAAGTATTTGAAACTCATTAATGAAGCACAGGCATTGGGGGTGATGGTAGCCTTGTATTTCTCCACAGTGACCCACCTCTGTCTCTGACCTTACCACTGTTTGGAGGAGAAGGTAGTTGTGTCTTTGGCCTTCCCATTCATAGCTTCTTTATCAAGTTTTCCAGCTGATTCCAATGACTTTCAAGTTTGATGATGATTTTTGTGATATTGGCACTTGTACGTGGAGATTCAACTGGACTGAGTTCAGCAATCTTATTTCAGATGAGTTTTCAAGCTCTCCTGCTATCTCACAGATACTTGAGAACCTATGACATGGGCTCAATTTAAACTCTTCATTTTTATATTCCCCCAAGGGTTAAAAGAAAACAACAAGGGTACTCTCAGAGGAATCAGACACAGAATCAGCATGCTGTGTATGATTGTATTACAGTTTCTAGAATAGCTAGACACTGCCAACAACCTTTTCCACTGAGCACAGTGTTGGCTGTAACACGGGTTAGGGAACCAAACAGGCTATTTGCAATCAATGGAAATAGGTAGGATGCTAAGCTTCAGTGAGCACTCAGATGATTGTGGATCAATTGTGCAGAGAATTGAGGAAAGTTAAAACAGCTTTTAGTACATTGGCTGTTTACAGAGTTTAATGCAGTGGATAAGCTGTTGATGACTTTTGCAATTGCATTAGGCCTTGTATCCATTCCAAACTCCTTTGCCTTACTGCTAGGATCAACACAATGGTGTTTGTCTCTTCTGTAGCACTAATCTTAAAACTGGCATAGTGTGTGTAATGAAGGGATTGGGTCTGCTTCTTCCCTCAGACAGGATGGGGCAAGCCTTAACTGGGAGCACAGGTCTGTTGCAACTGGATGTAGCCCTGTGGATATTTGTCCTTTGAGCTACTTGGTAGATTCTGGTTCTCTGAGGGACTAGAAGGGAAGGTAAGTGCTACTGCTGTTGTAATGGATTATGGTTGTTTCATCAGCCTTGGATTTAGGACAGCAGTGACCTGGGTCTTATATTGGAAATACCTATTGAAGTAAAGCTTAATTTACACCTTACGATTTGTGTGTCATTATGATCAGGAGTCTATTTCTTCACAAAATGTAGGAGAAATCCCAACCACTTCCTGGAACCTTATGGAGGATTAATTTCCTAAAACGCGTAATCCTACTGAACCTTTTCAGTGAAGATCCTCTACTACCTATAGCAACGTCAGGTTTCTTGAGAGAATGTACATCATATTACAACTATTGGTTGTTTTTAAACAGCTATTGTGATATTGTTGGTTGCTTTTCTCAGTAGTCTTGTGCTATGACAGCCCTGTTCAAATATGTAACACTTGTATGGCTTTTTGTGTTTTTTTTTGGTCAAAATGCTAATACTATACTTCTGTTTATAGGGCTTTTAGCCCATCATGAACCAACAACTCTATTTGGAAGGATAGTGCATATAATTGGCAATTAAAACCTTCTCAGAAAGGAGAAACAGAGCATGCACTTCATATTAAATGCATTTCTCATAAGAAACAACTAAGCATTTTTCATTACCTTTTTATTTACATAGATTTACTGCAGAATTTGGGCTTTTTCTGCTCAGATGGACTATAAGGGCCTATGTTTGTAGCTTCCTTCAAGCATATAGCTTCAAGTTGGGATTACAGAAATGGTGGTAAAGGAGGTTTGTTTCTGAAGACTAACTTAGTCCTGCTGTGGTTATAGCACCCTATGATACACAAAAGACTAATATGTTCACCAGCTGTTTCTCCTGACAGAATGTTTCCACCGCCCAGCCAGTTTTAACTTCCATTAAAAAGTTCCTGCCTGCATGCCTGACTTTTATTACCATTATAATGTAAAACAACATAGGTGAGCTTAGAGACCAGCAAAATATAATAATTGTGAGAAGTCCTTACTCAGTTGCCCAGGATTTAAACTGATTTCGGCTGTCAGTATTTCCCCCCACCTGTCAAACTCTGATTTTCTTCTTATTGACATTGAAGAGTGACTGTCACTTTTCATTTGAAGCTGTTAAATTTCCAATATGCTTCAGGCTTGTTTGTTATGTCTAAGACCGAGCATCTAAAGAGCTACTGGCCTAGATTACAGTAGCTACTCATTTGGACAAAATACATTTGTGCATATATATAGATACATACACACTTCCATAGATACATAGTTGATGCTGTCAGTGAACATTTAATGATTTACTGTCCTGAGTTATACAGTGATTTTTTTTTTTCTTTTACTTCATGCAAGTTCATGAATAGGGCTGTTCTTAATGAGAAAAAATATCCCATAGGATTCAGTGTGTATTAGGATACAGTACTTGCTTCTCCACGGCCTTGTACCTTACATTGTTTTATGCTCACGTAGGATGGGTATCAAATATTATCAGTGCAAAAGAGTACAGGCAGTGGCAGAAGACTGAACAAAAGAAATATTCAAGACAAACATGGCCCTAATTGTTTCTTGCAATAGTATCATGCTCATAAATAAATGTAATAAATCTATGTCTTCTGCTAAGCAAAGCAGAAGAATTAATTTATTTCTGGGGATGTTGACATGATGGATCACATCTTGAGCCTTCTGATGTTGCAACAAGCAAGTGATTTATAGTTTGTCATCTATAATTAAGAGTTTCAAGTAGAGGTGTTTATTACTCTTACGATGGCAGTAAAGCAACACCTGCAGTCAGTGATTTCACAAGTATATGACTGAGATTCTCACTTAGCACAAATGAGCTGAAAATCTAGCTCATAACTGACTTTTTTATTGTCTTCAAATTGAGCTCATTTTCTTTGACTGTAGCATACCATGATTGAATTAGTGTCCTTATCTTTTGTGGTTCTAAAACTGATTGACGTAAACCTACATTTTTGCCTTATGTTCTAATAAATGGGAAAATGCTGTAGGAATTTAGGTTTCTGTAAAGTCAAGTTTTCCTGACTCTGTTATCTGTAGTCTGCATCTTCAGATACGTGTATGATTTTTCTTACTTGTTTTGACTGCCTTTTCACAAGTACCTAGGTGAAATAGGTAAAGTTGATTTTTATTCCTACACTATTCTACAGTGCATAAATTTAAAAATCACAATATGTTGGGGTTTTTTTTTATAGTTTTCCAATATATTAACTCCTGTGCTCCTTTTTAATCACCCTGTATCATCCTTCTTAAATCCTGTGCTACTAATCATCATCATCATAATAATAGTTTAAAAAGATTTTTAGCTGCTAGGAAATGACATTCATCTCTGCCAGGCCTTCAATTAAAAGTCTTCAGGTACCTCACTAAACACTTTGTAGGTTTTCATGTTGTTTTCTTTGTTCTTGGTCTTGTATTCTTCTGCTTCTTAACGCCACACAAAAACCAATTCCGCTTTAAATAGGAAAACAGTGGGATCATGGAGGAAAAGGTTACAAGGAAAATGCTACGTAATGGAAGTGTTTTAAGTAAGTAGTGGTATTTGATGGGAGGAAATTTATTTCTGGATTGGTAGGATAGCATGTTGTTACTTTGGTATAATTATGTATTCATAGCTTCTTGCTACTATTCTTTGTTTCAGAGTAAATATTTAAAAAACAACTGTTCCAAAATATTTACATTTGCCCTTGTATCCAGCATAAAATTAAATGCTTTCCACATCCAATAAAATGGATTGATATGTTTTTGTATTACATAAGTGTTTGTCTGTGGAATCAGGAGTAAGTATTAATTTAATACTAGGAAAAAATCTAATGTGATTTTTGGTAGTACAAATGTTTACTTTCTAGAAAGACTCAATTGTTAGTCTCATTTATTGATTGGTAAATAGATTGGTTTGTATGGTATGTGACATTTACCCGTGATTATTCAGATGGGTTCCCACTCTTGCAAATTGCTAGCTTGTTTTCTGCTGCTGGAGAGCAGCCAGAACAGAATATTTAAGAACAGAATTAAATAATACTTATAATATAAGGGAGAATTCCTACATTCTGACTACCTTTTTACACTTCAAAATGTCACTGTCATAACAAATACCTGAGACTGTACCTTGAGACTCTGTAAAAGTTTTGTCTGGTGATCAGTAACTAGTATTACTGTGCAGCACAGGAGAGATCAGTTACACCACCTTGCTGAAGAAATAAATGTCAGCTGAGTCAGGGGGAAGGATCACCTCCCTCAGCCTGCAGCCAGGACTCTTCAAAATGCCTTTTAATATTCTGCTTGCCTATGGCAGAAGGTCCGCTTCTTTCATAGTCTCTCATCTTAAACCACATAAAGCACAGTTCTCCAAATAATCACAAATAATTTTGATTAATTCAGATCTGGCTTTGAAGACCTCTATGATCTGATTTCATATCAAAGCCTCGGGGTTACCTTGGCATTCTTGAGCAGGAAAACTTGAGGAGAAATTCAAGCACTTAAGTCCCTTTGGGCACACTTATTGGTCCCTAGCTCAGCTTTTCAAATTCCCAGTGAATGCTGAGGGCAGCTCAGAGAGAGCCTCTACTTTGCATCATGAAGAGACTCTCCAACAAGGTTTATCAACCAAAGGATTTTCCTGGAAAATAAACTCCTTTGAAGTAAGGCTGCAGCTTATTTTTTATTGCATTGTCAACTGCAAAATGTTAAGTTTTTCTGTTACGAGTTCTGCCCAATACTGATGTTCTGAATGTCTTTGGTAGGGCTTGAGAATGATGCAAGACTGTGAATAACCAAAATGTCTGCAAGTGAGCTGAGCAAAGTCAGGGAACAGAGAACATGAGGTTTGTTATGAGAGGAATTGAATTCAGAGTGGCTTTTAAAGTCTCAGTAGAGCACTTTTATGCTGAGAAGTGCTTACTCAAGTCTAATTTGAAATGTTTTGCAGGAAGCCTTTCCTAAAAATACCCCCTTTTGATAACTGACATAATTATATTAACATTGATATATAATAACAGTTTGTATCTAAAATAATTGAGTGACTGTTAGAGTCAATATATGAAAAATGCCTTTCCGTAGGATTTGGGAAAGAACCAAGTGTCAGCATTTTGCAGTGATTAAAAGTGCATTTATATATTTGCCATTTCTTGGGGACTGTTACAACTCACAACAACACTGACTGTCACCACTGGGAGTGAAGAATTTCACTTTATAAGAAGCTTATTTTTTACTTGATACTCTTATTTTATGTAATAATTACTCTCAGTAGCTAAAGGAAGTGCAACTGTTGCATGCCTGTGCCTTGTTTGTGTCTCTCTGTTCTGAACCTCATGCAAGTTGTTTGGGCTTCCCTGAGTGGTCAGGGTGGGAGCCCTTGCCCTGTGGGGAGAGGTTGAGGGGCCAGGAGTGGTTCAGTCTGGAACAGGGACAGCTTTGGGGTGCTCTTAACAGCAGCCCTGCATGCCACGCGTGGGCAGGATATAAAAGGCAATTGCAGAAGCTGCAATAAGTTCAGACTGCATGTGAGGATGAAGTACTTTGGCATGAGAACAGCCCAGCAGTGGAGCAGGCTGCACTCACCGTGGTGTGTTTTACTCAGTAGAATTTGGAGTAGCTGCAATTTATCGCAGTTCTGCCTTGGCAATCTAAGGAGAATCAGGAATGATTGACATGTACCCAGCTGATCCAGTCTTCATGTGTATACCAAATGTGCAATGTTATCTCATGGGCTTTGAGAAATAGCATCAGCAACACTTTATACTTGTTGTTTCTTTCTTATTCATATGCAGAATTACCAGGGAATGTAATGCTGTCTTTCCAAAGTCATGTCTTTTCTGTTCACAAGTTCACAAGCTCAGTGGATAAGTTGGCCTCTTTTAATGCCTTAGAAATATTCCATTTTTCTGTTTCAGAAGGAGGATTGTAGGAGGACTATGCTTGTAGAAGTCCGGGGAAGCTGATGAAACATACGGCTCCCTGCAATTATAATTTGGTTACCAAATCTGGTCTTTCTTGTTTTTTAACCATAAGTGTAGAATATAGGAGTTTGGCTCAAGTAATATCTGAATCTGCAGATGCAAAGAGTTTACTGTTCTAAATAAAATATTTTGATTTTTCAGTAAGTGAAACTTATATTCCTCTTCTGGAAACAGTACCTTGATCATGCACTTCACACACTTAGCATGTCATAAATTATTTAAGCAATTCCATTTTAACATTAGAGTTGTGACAGTTCTATCTAAAATAAAACTTCAATACAGACATATTCTGCCAGTCTGGCTTTAGGCCTCTGCCTAAAGCTCTAATTTAAGAGCTTGTGATGTTTCAGCTCAATTTGTAGAACCCATGTAGGGCATTCAAAATAAGAGATTATAGGATGGGCATAGCAGACTGCTTCAATCATATCCAGTCCTCTCACAGTACTTTTTGCTCTTCTCAAGTATAAATTCAAATTACTTTCTTCCTTTCAGAAGAGTAAAGATTTCAGAAACAGCTTATACCTACCTTATACATTACAAATAAAATTTGCTGCTGCTCTGCACATACTGATGAACCCACCTAGGATGTTTTGGGTTACAGCAGCTAGTGAGCCAGGGCATGCAATCAAGGATTATCTGTTTTCTCACAGGAAAGTTAGCGTAATAAAATGCTGATTCATTTATCTCCAAAAGACGGTACATAATTTCACTAGCGCATAACTTTCTATGTATTCTAATGTATTTCTCTACAGTACACCAGACCTATCCATTGAAGTCCATACTAGTCTGAATTGTCCTTAGGATATTTTATTGGGCTGTATTACTTTTCCATGATCACTTCTTGCAGAGTTTTAGTTGCTAATTGCCTACTTGACAGTAGAGTTTGATATTTGATACTGGGGAAAATTCTGAAGCAGACTTAGGGAAGATTTCATCCCTCTTTTCATATAGCTTGCACTTGACTGTAACTTTTTTCTCTTTTGCTGAAACAATTTGTTCTGTATTTTTCCACTACTTGTGACTGTCTCTGAATCATGCCTTATATGTGGCGACTGTTGCTATACTCTGTCTAGAGTTACATATAGGTGAGTATTGTTTCCAAAGGGATTCACATTGTGGTTCTCACAGAATTTCTTTTATAAATCTATTTGGGGTTTAGACTGGGTTTGTATTTTTGGTCTTGGTATGAAATCTGCCCATCCATACATAGGAAATTACATATATCCTGTACTTAGTTTATTGAAAAGGGTCCTAGGAACCAGATAATGATATTCTGCTTTTCACTGTGCTGGAACATAGGAAATGTCACATGCAGTAAGGCCATTGACTTATCAGTGAGTTAGCCTCTTCATTAAGCTACAACATATGGCTAAATAATTAAAAACTGGAGCATACAGGAGGCTGAAGATCTGAATATGGCAGGAAAAAGGCTGAAGAACTGTTCTGGACCTCTTTCTTCCACCCTGTGCAGACTCACCTGAAGATGAAATAGTTTAGTCAGATATTCAATAATTTTACCCTTAATATTTCAGACTTGCATCTGGTAAGTGTAGCATAAAGGCTTTGGAGGACAAAAAAAGCTGATGATGTAATGAGACTTAGAAAACTCAATGAAAAGTGAACCCAATCTTTCTGCGATCAAAGTGCTTTACAAACTTAATTCCTAAAAAGAATTTGAAACTCTAGGAGCATATTTTGGCTTTATGGTTTAAATGTGTGTGTATACTATTCTGATTTGAATGTGCAAAGAGTCTTATGCATAATAGATTTTTCCCTCCCTTAGATAAAGCTTGATGCAAATATTGTTAAAATGTTTGAATCAATGTCTAAAATCAGTGTTTTGCAGGAGTTTGCTATCTCACTCTGATTACTCAGGGACCTTGATGTTGTAATTAGTGGACTGAAGATGCTTTTGGTCTGAACATAAATATGGATATACCCTGATGAATTTGTCAGGCATACAAGTTTCTTTACTTTTTGTTTAGGACTGTTGACAGGTTAAGCATGTCCTTGAATTACTTCTGTGATTGTGGCAAAATGTGGAACAATTTGATAAATTTTTTTTAACCTGCACAGTTGGACAGAGCAAAGATGATCTTCAATTGCTAAGCTGATAGCAGTTTGCCTGATAAAAAAAAGTGAGAGAAATGAAATTTCTCATACTGGGGCTTATAAAGACCTCCAGATAATCAGCTTTGGATGGTAAAATGCAGTATTTCTTATGTGGGAGTACCCTGATGGCTTTGGTGTAGGTTACCTAACACTTCCTCGATTTGCAGATACTGCTAAGAAAGCCTGAGCACTGCCCTGACTTTGTCTGTTCTCAAACTCTGCCCTGACAAGGTAACTCTAGTACCATATTTTGAATCATCTGGAATGTTTATGTATAAGAACAACTGAGTTAGTTGTATTGATTTGTGACTGAGTCATTCAGCTATTGATTCAATACATTACTGATGAATAGCACACCATGCGTTGCAGAAATATATCATTGCTAATCAGCTCTGTTTTTTGCATTATTTAATGATTGGTTTTTCATTTCTAATGGAAACTAAATCCTTAGCTGGAAAAGGTTGAAAACATATTTCCCTGAGATTAGCTCAAGCTGGTTAGAGCCTGGTGCTAATAACACCAAGCTTGTACATTTGATCCCTGTATGGGGATTCATTTAAGAGCTGGACTTGATGATCCTTGAGGGTCCCTTCCAACTTAGAATGTCTTGTGATTTCCATTGCTACCTCTCAGTTTCTTATCTCTGACACAGCACTTGGCGTTGGCCTGTTCCTTGCCACACAGCTGCATGCCAGGGGACAGCACAGTTGGTGTCACAAATTTCACTTGGCCGACAAAGTTTAGAATAGTTTAGAAACTTCAAAATTTCCTCCTGAGAAAAAGGTTCTCACTTCTGACCAGTTGTATACTGCATGGTCAGTTGGTCCACCTGGCCCTCATCTGGCAAAGCAGGATGCTTTTGAATATGCAAGGAGACACAAACACGTGCCTCAGGGCCTTAGTGCCTGCAGGTTGTTTGTCTCTGGGTGAGTGCTTCAGGGACATTCCCTCTGCAGCTGGGCTGGACTGTGCAGCAGTTTTATTTCTGACCTATAGAGCTGGATAATAAAATTCATGCAAAAGGCAGGGTGTATGTACTACCTTAAACTAGGATTGTGCTATATTTGGCTACTTACTTCCATGGGACTTCTCTTGTACTTTGTTTTTAATCAGGAAGCTGAAGGGGCAACTCCCTTCTAAATGCCTGTGATCAGCATGGAGGGTTCAGTGAACAACCACCCAGCCACAAGCCAAGGGAAAAAACTTTCCTGTAATACTTTTTCATGTCACATAAGAGGAACCAGAAACTTAAGAGAAATTAACATTTTTTTTTCTTTGAAGTTGGCACTTTTTTCATGTTTTACAATATTTTTTAGGTTCTATTAAAAAAGTTCCATCCCATGTACTATCATGTTCAAAGGCAGCCTTGGAGAAGCTGTGAGACACCACACTTCTGGCTCATGTACCAGTGCCTTTCTGAAAGTTTTCTGAATACTAAAAAAAAGGTTTATTTGGAGACAGAGACTTGTCCTCAATGTGTGTTTGACTTTCCTAAAGGCTATTAAGCTGCTAATACTGCATTGAGAGACCAGGGGACAAACCACAGTGCATTACTGCAGGCACGTTGCTCTTCTGTTGAATATGGGAAGGCTGTTGCATCACAGAAGTATTAAAATCTGCTAAATAAAATGGTGTATTAGATGTGAGGTACTAAGCCTGTTCTTGTTTGAGTCTTAGTGTTTCTGTACTGAGTTATAGTTTTAACAATTACCCTTGTGTGTTTCAAATTACCACAAAATTGGAATATAATATGGAATTTTAAAAGATGATTAGCCTATTTAACTTTTTTTAATGGAGGAAGATGACTTTTAGGAAACTATAGTGTTTGGGACTAGAGGTACTTTTTTTTTTCCAACGAAGGCCTGTGTAAAACACAGGTATGTATTTTGAAGTACAAGGTTTGCTTTTTCTTCCTGGTTTTAGAAACTTAACATAGATATTTGATTTTAATGGTTGAACTTCTAGAAATGAAACAAAGAGGGGTTTTTTTTATGATAAACATATTTAAAAAGTGCAGGGCTGTCGTATTGTGAGAATATATGCATGTATGGAATGATTGAAAGCTTCAAGTTTAGTCCAAGGTACATATTCTAACTCAAGTGAAGTTGAATTAGTAACTGATGGATATGCAATAGCAATCTAAATCAGGTTTTGATTGTTTCATGTAAATATTTAGTTCCAAATTTGTTCTCTTCCAACTGTGATGAAGATATGAGGAGCTGAGCAGTAATTAAAGAAGTTGACATAAAATTAATCATTAATGTAGGACAGCCAAAATGAAAGTTGCACTTTCAGCATGTTCTGTCTGGCCTTACAGATACCCTTCAATATCTGCTACTGTCTGTTAGTTAAATATGTTGCCCTTTGCAGTGCTGAATTTTCACTGGGCTTAAAACAGGCACAAGCTGTAGAGCTGCTGCTTGCTGGTGAAGGATACAGAGATCACAAAGAATTCGGCTTGGCTTTTAGACCAGGATTGTAAAGTTCTTTCTTTTGCCTCTAGCAGAGAGGTAAAAAAGAATGAGTACAGTTTTCCCCTTGTGAAAATAAAACATATTTAGCTATTATTTGTCATAACAACTATCTAGGGCAGTTGGTTTTGACCTTATTGATTTATGGGACTAGGAAGTGAGATCATTTCAAATATATTGAAAACATTTGCTTTCCAAATGAATGTTTTTGCATTGCAACATTTTTGAGTCACTGTTTTTAACTGGAGCAAAGTGCTGACTTTCGAATGAAAAAAAAATACATTAGATTTGATTTCGTGGGAGAAATGACTGAAAAACTGAAGTCTTTGCATGAAAATGAAAATTCTGTCAAATGGTTGTTTTGGTTACAATTTTTTGCAAAAAAAGCATCTCTAGGAAGGAGAAGTGTCCAGAGAGAAATTTCTGATAATCCTCCTTTTGAAAGTCCCTAACCCTTCTGCAAAAGGAATAAACCTGGTGTCTTACTGTGCAGGATGTTCTAGAGTCTTACTCTGCAGGATGTTCTAGAGTCTGCCTGACAGATATCAAGAAGTCTTTTGGTGATCAGTGAGTTGCTTTTGAAGTGTGAGACTCTGGATGATTAGTTATTGGAACCATTTTCAGTGATGTGTAGCTTTACTGAGGTGTAATGGGGTATAAATATTTCATAACTGGGTGATATTTCAGACTTGTGTTTCTTGGTTTTAAGACTACCATTCCATCCATCGAGCAATCATTTTAATTCATGTTCTCTGTGAAGTGATTGCTGAGAAATCTTTGTGCAAATGTTTGCTTTTAATCTGTTCTACCTGGAAGCATCCTGGAAGAAGGTGGCAGATGCTAACAGTGACTGTGCTCCTATCCCTTTTGCTTAGTGCTGGAGGTGGGAAGAGAGCTGACTTAGGTGAAGGACTTTCTAAATGAAGCAGTTTATAGAACTCACAAGAGCTAGAAGAGAGGTACATGTTGAAAAGCAGATGGGAAAATAAGGGGCAATGGTAACCCTGGTACTAGAATTTAATCTGCTACTGCTGTTTATTTTACCTAATCTTAGACCAATTAGCTGTTGTCTGCGCTATATGTCATACTTTTATAATGGTATTGCAGGAAGTTAGCAGTGATCTCTCACATTAGGAAAGGAATTGATGAATTATCTGCAAGTCTTGACTGTTTCTGAAGAGCTGCCCTGGATGTGTTCCCTTCCAGCTTCTTTTGTACCTGCTTGCTGGCAGAGCCTGGGAAACTGAAAAGTCACTGACTTAAGGTAAGTGCTAGTTAGCAACAATCAAAACTGTGTGTTCTCAGCATTACTCTCATACTAAATCCAAAGCAAGGCACTATACCAGCAACTAAGAGGATAATTAAATACATCCCAGCCAAAACCAGGATAGGTATGTTGGTTGACTAGACAGTTCCTTGCTTCGTGTTGGTGTCTGGGCAAAGATTTCTGGGAGGTGAGAGAATATGACAAATAGAATCTGAAACTACTTTATATACATATGCTAAAGTAGAAACAACCTCGCTTTTTTTAAAGGCAGAATGTAGGTAGTGGGGAAATCTTCCTACATCTCTTTGCTTTCCTTGGCCCAGTAGTGATTTTAAGTCCCTGAAACAAGCTATTTTCTGGCACAGGAATTGTGACTTTGTCTGTATTATGGAACCAGTAATTTTATTTAGTGCTGTCTTGTAAGAACCAAACACATAGTAATATTTATCAGTTTCTTACTGTATAAATGGTAATTTTTGCAAGGTTTCAAAACAAGTCAGTGCTTTTACTCAGATTGACAGACTACCACTTTTCATTGTTCTTTGGGATGCTGATATATTTACACCCTCCATGTGTCATTTGGAAACAATAAAACTTTCAGATCATTTTTGTCTTCCTCTGAATCTCGGCTGCTCAGACTGCAGGAGCTGTGCTGCACCATTAACTTGGGGGAGGCATAAATGTGTAAGCAAAGTAATTTGAAAATTCCAACAAATTAATTTAGCAGTGATTATAAACAATTTACAGACTTGTGAGTGCTCCCTGGGCAACATTCACTGACATTACTCCTAGGTTATGTTTGACACAGGAGGTCTTGCTGCCTGTGTCTCACCTAAACTTTCAATTTTGCTTATGTAAGGTCTAAGAGCAGACTGACTTCATTGTTTCATTAAAATCTGACCCCTTATTAACCATTTTTATAGCAATTTATTTCATATTCAAACAGTATTTTTTTTTTGTTGTCCAGCAAGTTTCTCAGTTTTCATTCAATTTCTCAACTGACTGAATATGTGAGAGGATGAGCTTTGGTAGAATGTGAATCGCCAATAAATCCTTACACTGCAAATGCTTTTGCAAGATCTGCAGGTGCACTTCCACATTTCTTCTCTCCCTCCCTCCTCAGCTTTTGGGAAGTGTGGGAATCAACAGCTGTATGACTTTGTTAACTGTAAACTGAATAAGAAGTTTGGGCTGTGTTTTGACCAGTCATTCTTTAGGCTTTTTGCCTTGTCACCATTTATG
The DNA here is from genome assembly GCA_013396755.1 of Sclerurus mexicanus. Lineage (NCBI taxonomy): Eukaryota > Metazoa > Chordata > Aves > Passeriformes > Furnariidae > Sclerurus > Sclerurus mexicanus. The sequence goes on from VWZF01003010.1 coordinate 1,074,518, forward strand.
AGATCAAACTCTATGTTATTCCTCTCAATTTGTAATGTGAAGGAGTGGAGGGAAGAGGAAGCTTTCTAAGTAATCAATTATTCTAAAGAGTCCATAAGAATTTATAGATCGCCTGCTTGTGGTCAGTGACTCAAGGTTTTTGGCATTCAGTCCATCAGTTCTGTATCTTTCTACATGCATAGATAAATGCAAAGCAATTTTATATTTCTCAAAATCATAGAGCTCTTAGAAGTCAAAAAAGAAGAGTGTTTTTTTGTTTTGGTGTTTTCTTTTAAACTGAATTGAACATTTTTGGATCATGACATTGTTTTTCCTGTTGGAAGGAATAATTCATATGTGACCTATGATCTTTTCATTCTCAAATAAGAGGTACTAAACAATTATATGTGCACAGACCTGCTTCTTTTATTCAGCACAGTAGTGCATTGGCCTGCAATCAATCTGCTGATTTAAATAGAGTTGTTTCTGAATAATGCTGGAAGGATTAGAGAAAATTTAGAAAGTCGTGTTTGATTCTGATGAGGCTACAGCTGTGGGAAAGTGTTCAAAACATGTCCAAGTTGCAGAACACGGCCTTATTATAAATGAGCCATTATGCAGATGTGGACGTGGTCTTCCATGGGTGGACACGTCTTCTTTCACTAGGGAAAATAACATTTTAGTGTTATGCCACTGTAGACCAAGGTGGTGTGCAGAAAACTTCACCTGTTTTCTGTTTAAACAATGGACTGTTCTCGCATTTATTTCAAAATTCTATCCTGTGGGTTTGTACATTGCAGAATGGTTATCTGTTATAGGCCTTTTACAAGTAGCTCATGAGCATGACCCTAGAGCATAAAACCAGGGGCTTAGGATGAAAAACCCCTCATGCTTGTCACTGAATTAGAAGTATCTCCAGAGATGAAGATGATGGGTTAATGCTGAATTTGACACCAACACCTCCTTTTTTAGGAATAGGAAATTGTCTTAGCCAATTGCATATGCTAGCAGAATTTTAAATGTGCAGAGTTATATGATCACGGTTACTGACTGAATAATATAAGTGATGTTAGTGTATCTTTTGCAAAATAAAAATTGTGCTGAATAACTCAGGAACTCTGCATCTCTTCCAAAGGCTTTGGTGGGTTTTAGTGCTTGTATGTCAGACCATGTAACAGGGTCACTGGCCTAACCATGCTTTTAGGCAGACATCTGTGCATGGTATTAATTTTAAGCACAAAAATGTTTTTGTTATCATGTGTAGAAGTATTGAAACTGCAGAAAATAAGTGACACCTATTGAAAATGTATTACTGTTTCCCAAACTGGAAAAATACCCAGAACATTTTCTTCTGATATCCCGCTGTTCATTGATGTGGAAACACTAGCAAGTCTGTCTTGGGAAATTATAAAATATCAAATGTAGTGCCTTCTGTAGATGGTGACACTGAAAACAGACTCTGCAAGGCGAAAAATGAAATTTGCTGGATAACCATGGTATGAGGTGATGTTTAGGAGCTGGTAGTAAATCCCCATCTTTGTTATCTTGTGTCTGTGTCCAGTCTGGGGGTAAGCTGAAGGCATACCTATTTTTGGACTAGATTTGATCAATGTCTGCAATACTGACTTTGAGCCACTGACTAAATTGGTTGTACTATGTGGTTCATGGTCTTCAATAAAACTGTGCCAGAAGATTGTCAGTGCTATGCTGTCTTACCACCATCACTTGGTTCATTCAATAGTTGTTAAAAAAGCTGTAAGAACCTACTCTGGTGTAGTTCTGTCTACTATATGTGACCACAGAAGATATAAATGAACATCAAATCACTATTTTATCCAAAATATCAAATTATCTAGAGGGATAGCTTCTCAAGACTTTTTTTGTTGCCTCTTTGCAGAATGCCGTACTTGATTAAGGTAATTAACATAATGAACTGCAGAGAAACCTGGTAGTGCAGCATTTGATGTATGTGTGTGTGTGTTTGGAAATGGGGATTGAAAGTCATTAGGAACAGCATCTTCATTCTCTGTCTTGTTAATGGGTAATGAACTGTTTGTTGACCAGTAGTGGTGAGCACCTGATGGCCACCAGCAGCTGATTCTCCATAAAAACGATGATGCTTTCAGAGAAATAAGTATTGATTCCATTTTTCTCCTGCTTTAGGGAATCAGATGGTGCTTACTGTTTGTCATCTCTTTGGCTAACGGAAGTTGGTAGTGGAAGTACTTATACATAAATTCTTCGTCTGTCAGGGGCTTGGTGAGATATTCTGCTAAATGAGCCTTCCCAAGTCCTGAGGCCTCTCAGCTGGGGAAACATTGCTGTGTTCAGGGCTCTGGCATTAGATTTTTTTCCCTCTGTGGTGAAGTATAACAAATTTGAATGATGAACCCTCTTAATCCTGACTGGATGAGGAATGTCTGTCTTGCTACAATGAACTTTCTCTTGAGAAGTCTTTGCCTATTATGAAATGGTGAGTTTGGTCTGTCATATTATTGGTTCTGCAGCTATATGTGAAAAAGGGATCAGGCATCCAAATTCTGCAGAAGTATAAGTAAGACAATCCTTTCCTTCACCTTCCCTCAAGTACCGAATGCAAAAAATTCTGGGCCAGTTGCTTTCTATCCATCTTGACTTTCTCTGGCTTGAACTCAGGTTATTTCTAGGAGGTTTACCTTTGTTTTGTAACATGCCAGGATCTGCCCTAAGCTGAAGACCTTACTTGCCTCTGGTTCTTCTGGGGGCTCAACCATAAATTCTGTGCATAGCAGTTTATTTCCACAAAAGCTCAGGCTCATATTTTACCTGTTGTGCTTGGACAGATTTGGGTTTGTATGCCAAAAATTATTGGAAAAATAGTTTGCATTACCATTGTTTGTTTGCCTCATGCAGAAGGTGTGCTTCTTGTCAACTGCAGAGGACTTAAACATAAGTCTTCATCTCTTTAAATGAGTAAATGATGAATTATTGCATAGAGGTAAGGGACAATTGTTTCGTCTTCATTTCGGCCTTCTGCATGTTGCTATGAGTGTGGGCATGGAGAAGGATAAATGTCACCTGATTTTTGGTTAGTCATTCAATATGCAGCAAGGAGTAGGGTAACAATAATATCTTAAAGACATGGACTAGAGCTCTGTCTTCCCTTTTAATTGTCAGTTGTTCTTGAGGCTAAAGAATTGTTCTACTTGTTCATTACTTTCTCAATAATAATTTTTCTTTCTACAAAGGGCTGGTAAGTCTCTTTTTTGTCCCAGTAGAGTGCTGTAAGCACATTTCCTTAATCAGCTGAAGGACAGGAAGAAATCTGTGAAACAATCACAAGGGTTCTTGTGGGAGAAGAGGGGTTGCTGTGACTGCTAGGTGTGCATTACCTTCTAATGAGACAAAAAATGCTTTGGAGTGTGTAGATTTTCACAGGAAGTAAATTGGCCTAGTGGGCAGGAAGAGAGAGGGATAAGTATTTATAACTAAATTTCTATCAGTAAATGTGTTTTTCTTCATAGAAATGAAGGGGAAATGTGAACCAATACCATGTTAAATAGGGAAAATGTTAGCTGGATACAAATGCAAACTCAAGGTTTGGGGTTTTTTTTTAATACTCTGCTGAAAGACTGGATTAAAGTTTAATCCTGATGACTAAATCCATTAATATATATATATTTCTTACTAACTTAGATAAATGAGCATTTCAGGCAATTTTGTTATTCCCTGTGGGCACAGTTTCCACTTGCCTGAATATTGCTCTAATTAAATAATGATACAGTATCCCAATAGTTATTTTTAAGATATGGTACCTCCGCCACAAGACAATAAGTTTAGATTGGTTTCTTTGTTTTTAATTAATGAAAAGGAGGTCTTTTGTTTGAAGAAATCAGATGATACTCTTTGGGATTATGAAGCATTTAGTATCATACCAGGTAGGGTAGAGCAGATAGACTGAATTTAGAAGGTGTGGAAGATCTTTGCTGCAAAATCAGTCACATAAATTGTTCTATGTTCTCCATTTTCTCAGCTCTTGTAAAAATTGAATTCTTATTTTACGAAAATAGGAATGACCCTACTCTCTAACTGGCTTTCAAACGAAAGTTATTGTTTGAAGTTCTAACACACAAGTCAAGAGGCATGAGAAAAGTTGAACTTCCTTGTTAAAACAGGAAGGTGCAGTTAACTGAAATCTATAGAATGGTTGAGTAAATGGGTTCAGGATGTTCTTCGTGTTCTGTGTGATAGCTTATAATTGGGATGTGTGCTACTAACATGTGGCCGACATTGGAGGAGACAGTCTGGCTGTAGATAAGGAATCTGAAGTGAAATAAAAAATCATTTTTAATTTGGCTGCAAAGCTGAGGCTACAATGACGATGTTGCCGCGCTCTTGGAGGGCTGAGGAGGAAAGGCACACTCTCAAGGTGGGTGAAAGGAGAATGGAGAATGGCATTTGTTAAAATGGAGGATGGGTTTATATAGAGCCCAAGGAGAAGGTGCTAGAAGCAGCTAGAAGGTGCAGAACCTGGGTGTTAACTAACCTTATAAGGAGTCACGACAATTAGCAATGTTGTTGGATTGCCACTGATGAAAACTCTGTGCCCCAACAGGATGTGTTTTCCAACATTTGTTTACATAAAGGTTTTTTGCCTGGCTGCTCTATTTCTTCCACCTGTGTGACATGTACCATTGCTATCATTGCTGTCATTGCTCTAGTTCACGACCACACCAGAATGTGAATCCTTGGATGGGAATTACCTTGACTTACTTCGTACATGCTGGGTGCTTGACCTATGTAGAATCATACTTAGTGCTTGTCAACACAAAAGAATGAATTGTCTAGCTTTATCTAGAGAATAATGTTGGGCAACCATATTTAAAAGTAAAGACCAGAAATCTTGAACTGTAGAAAGACAAGGTTATAAGGAGCCAATGAAGATCATCTAGCCCTGCTTGAAAAAAGGGCTGAACCAGCTTCAGAGTAAATTGGGGTACTTATGGCCTTGTCCTACTGAATTTTAAATAGCTCCAAGAATGTAGATCCCCAGAACTCTCAAGGCAATCTGTTCCAGTGCTTGTTCATGCTTACTTTGAACCTTTATTCCATTTTATGTCTTGTAGTAACTTGCAATGTTGCAACTACTGACTACTGCTCTTCTCCTTTCACTCTGCTTCTTTCACTGAGGAAATGGTGGCATCTTCTTTATAACCACCCATGAGGTAGAAGACACTATTTACACCTGATATCTTTAAGCTAGGCTTGATCTGAGCAGAATTAATAGGTAATAATGGGAAGGCATGAAGAGTAGAGATTTCAATAGAGATGGAAACAAAAGTTTGGTGATTGGTTATTGGGATTTGAGATACACAGGCTCAAGCTCTTGCTCAGCTTCAGTCAAAGGTTTTTAGTGTAGGTCTTTCTGCCTCTGGCAAAGAGAGACTGAACTTTAGTTTGTCATGGGCTAGGCCAGGATTTCAGCACTCACATGAATTCACAAAATTTCTCCAGTGCCAGTATAGACCAAACCTAACTTTAAGGACTACTATGAGACCAAATGGCTTTGTATGAGTTTTCATGAGCAAAGTTAGTTAGTGTGATATTAAGTAAATTTGTTTCCATAAAATATGTGACTTGACAGGAATGTTGGTAGGAGTTTTGACTTAGCCTTATGGCAAACCATAAGCCAGGAAGTTTAAAAGCAGTCAAATTGTCTTGAAATTTTGAGAGTAAGCTTTTTCTTTTTGTTCTTTTTCTTTGAGTCAGCTGCACTTATTTCTAATTCTATTTCCACTAAATGAAATAACGCCTTTTCAGTTTCATTTTGAATGAATACAAACAGTGAATTCAGCAAATGAGGTGTATAAATGTGTGAATAAGACATAAACTGTCAACACACATTTGGCCTTTTTTGTATTTGCAGTTGTTATTGCCAAGAGAGTAAGTGACATTCAGCATTGGGGTATTTTAACATGGTGTTTCCCTTATGGCAGCATCCCAATTAGCCAGACAAGAGTTTCTGAGTGAGAAGTGCAGAAGCAAATATATATTTTTTTTTAATGAGTGGTTTCATGACGTTTTCCTTTGTGTGAAGATAATACTTTGAAATAGCATAATCTAAGGCAAGTAAATGAACTGCTAGTAAAAGACTTTCTTCTAGGGCAAGAGTTTTCAGCAGAGGGGAACACAGAGAGGAAGGATGCCTCAGTGGCTACAATGAAGACTGAGGTTCATTCCGCTTCTTTCTCTGGGAGAGATTTCTCATTAAATGGTTCTTTTCAAAGCCCTTCAAATGGCAGAGGCAGTGAGAAAACAGAAAGCTGGAAGGCCCGTGAAAAGCTGTTGAAAGCGATGTTGACACTTTTGTGATAAAAATTCTAATTTCTAGACCCAGCATTCTTGTGGATTTCAGAATGTGGTGTAGCAAAATGCCCAGTTTCAATGGGCAGAAATCATCCCCTGGCCCTTTATACAAGGGAATGGCACACCTATCACTCTCTGGATGCAGAAGTAACTTGAAATCAGGTGAAAGAAGACATCATACCATTTTGAACAAATCTGGCAATTTCAAGGTACATAGCTTGAGCAGTGATCTGGATCATGCTATCTCTACCAGTCCTTCACAATCAACAGTAGGAGCTAAAGTGAAATGTTCCCCTGAGCAGTGCTAAATTCCTAAAACCCCTTAAATGCTGCATTGCATTCAGTTTTATGCCTGACCAAGGTACACTTCACTGCCTTACCTTGAACTTACCTTCAAAATACCAAAGCAAAAATGAGGTTGTTTTCTGAAAGTGGATCTTGTGTTTTAAAAGAAAAAAAGATAAAAGGGTTGGGAGGACTGGTTTTATGGATTTGGGTGGGCAAATTTGTTTTTATTGTGTCTCAGTTGCAAGAACTACAGGAAACTGCTTTTCTATTGGAACTGGCATGCTACCACCTTTATTGCTAGGAATGCCTGTGATTCCACACGACATACTGAATAATGATGCTCTTTATTTCCTGGGGACCTGTGCTCTTTATTTCCTGGGGACCAAGGGAGGCATGCCTCATATTAGCCATGCTGATGAATTGTCTGGAGGACTTTGGAAGAATACAAATTTACTCTAAAGAACAGTTAGGTAGTGCACTGTCTTTGATCTTGGGGTTTGCACCTGTCATGACGAGGACAGAGTAAGCAAGAGGGTTATTTTCCCATTATTGACCTGCTGTACAGAGTGGGTCATGCTGTCATATGTTGCATCACCCAGCCCTTACTCATGACCACGTGCATAGTTTGAGTGACTTGCTCAGCGCTTTTTTCTCCAGCACAAAATAAAGATATTTGGCTATTTAGGAAAGAGTATCTTATTGTATTTCAACAGGATGATTGATTATTTTTTGTTAAAGCTAAAAAATTGACTTATTTTTTGTTGCTTTTTATCTGATCTCAGTAAATTACAGAGGGTTTGCTTATTTGAATGCAAAAGTATCTGCTGTTGTGCCTAAGTTTATGCCTTATCTACTTTTGTGTGGTTTTTTTCAGTCCTTATAGTTGCAAAAGTTGAGACTTCTGTGCACCTTGACCTTGGATTTCAATAAGTTGATAATATGTATTGATTTGCAGCAGTGAAGTTCTTTATTTTTGTCAACTAGTCCTTTTTCAAGCTTTTTCTTGAAAAACATTTTCTTCTGTGTTTGACTGTCATGAAAGAAAGAGAAAACATAACTGTAATTAAGTGAGTTCAGAAGTTTTTTATTCTTATGTTTGGTTTATTCCAACTGCTCAGAGAGTGGAGGTCTGACAACAGATCTTTGATTAGGTTCTACGCTTGATAAATGTTTTCAATATGTCTATTTCTATTATAGAAAACAGAAAACTTGCAAGTCTTTTTCTTTCTCCCAGTATGCAATCACACAACTTAGTGTCTTGACGTGGACTTGCTTCAGGGAAGAGCACAATCATTTATTAACATTTGTCTATGATTTCATCCATTATTCCTGACTTGTAGCAAGGTTTTGATTTTTTTTTTTTAATGTCCTGTTCACTGACTTGCTTTTCAGTGTTTCCTCTGGTGAGTCCAGTTTTCAAATGCCATTTTTTCTTTTCTTGCTTAAATATACTCACAAACTTTTAAATACTGAATTAAATAGTTTAAGGAATAAAAATTAAGTGGTCTGACACTTGACCTTATCTGGTTTGTTCAAAGCCATGTGGGAGATTTTTCAAGTGTTAGAATGCTGCATTTGTGATACTTCTATGGGAAAAGAAAGGGACTGTATATCTAATTTAGGGGGCAGAACTGAAAAGACTTGAATGTCTTTTCACATGTTTTAGACAGGTGAGATTAAATTGGACCTTTACAGCTGAAATAATACAGTAAGTACATGCCTTACTTTAGTGACTTCCATAGCCATCTGAGTATATTAAGTTACCAGGGCCCTCCTGAAGTCAGAGAGAATGGTGCTACTCGGTGGAATTGTCTCTCCTTCATTTGGTCTGTATTTCCCTGCAGCTGGAATGAAATGAATATGGTAAATACCAATCAGTATGGCTTTTTGATGCAGCTAAGACTTGGAAGGCACCTGGCTCATCTCTTGCTGAAATGTTTGGGAATGAGCCTGATGCTATATTTGGAGCAGAACTGTAAGTGGACAGATTATTTTCTGACTCACTCTAAGCCTTTTAAACAGCAAGGTTCTTATCCTGCTGAGTGAACGTGGGGTGAATCTGGCAGCTCTTGAAGAAAGTCTGTGGATTCAATATGCAAGAAAAGAGTATGTCATTAAGCGATTGCTATACTGGTGCCTGTTTTAGCTGTTGCAATTTAATGAAAGGGGGTGTGTGCACTTGGTGTAGGATACATGATTGTGTGTATAGTTTGTTACAGAGGTCTGGGTTACAGTGTGTTGACTGAAGATCTTTTGGATACAAGATGATCTACTGAGGTACTGCTAAGTTTATTAATATCCAGCAGAGCAGCTATTATCCATTTTATCAACAGATTACTCTGCTGGTTTATGGCTCCTTTTTTGCCTTCTCATGACTTGTCAAATTGCTTCCAACAAGGTATCAATATTTCAAATCTACAGTACCTGCAGAAGGCACTGCAAGTATATAAAATTAATTTTTCCTGGTGCAGATGGTTTTCTTGACTGCAAAACACCAATGCTTTCTTAGTGTGAGGCACTAATGTCTATCTGCATTTGGTTTTTTTAAAGAACTGAAAAACTTCCCTGAGCATCACTCTGACTTAGAGAACTTTCTGTACTGAATGCCCTAAGCTGCTGTATTTGTTACCCAGCAAACCAAACAAGTATAGCATGGAGTTGCAGATCAAAACCACGCATGGAGGTTTGCTGCTGGAGAATTTTTTTGTTGATGCAGCGCTTGAATTCTAAGTAATTGAATAGAAATGATCGAGCACAGGTAAACTTCCAAAGTATTAATGATTTTGGGGCTTGTTTCAAAGCTTATTAAAAGCTTATTAGTGGAAGAGTCTCTTGCTTTTGTAATAGTTTCTGAAACATTCAGATGGCTAGCAAATAATTCAGTGATCTGTATTATCCTAATTGTTATTTAAAATATATTATTTGAAATTTGATAACTTGTAGCAGAAAAGAGGTCAGTGTGTTGCTTATACTCCTGTTCATTGGATAAAGATATCTCAATGATACAATAAGTGAAGATGAAAGGATTATTGCTCCCCATGGTTAGTTACTGCCATATGTCCTATTCTTGCTTTGCTACCATTCATCTTCCTAAATCTCAGGAAAATTTGTGTGGCTTGATATATAGTGTTCCAGGATGAGATGGGAGAGGATAGCCAACTGTGGCACAGTGACCAGACAGCACATACTATGTGAGCCTTACCAAAGCAGGTTTACTGTTATCAGAAAAGTTGTTCCCAGGAAAACTGCTCACCATCTACTCATTCTCTTGCTGTAGAAGAGCTTGTGCATCCATTGCTGCATCATGTTCTTCTTCCTTTCTCTGGAATGATATGAAGAGCTATCTGCATGAAAATAATATCACTCCAAAACACAATACACAATCAGAGCTCCTGCAGAGGCTGCTGCAGCTCTGTATTGGGCCCTGGCATGAATGTCCTAGGGACACTCCAAGAGCATACTGACCACTGTCCTGGCTCCTAATGGTAGCAATTTGTACTGTCATCCATGATGGATACTAGTTAGTAGGTGATCTTCCTTCTCAGAGCTGTATCTGGTTTTGATACTACTTTACTGTAAATAGAGCTGTGGACTGTTTTTACGAAGGTTTGACACTTTACTAGTGGTGCACAAGTGCAAGAAAATTCCCAGATATTTTTTTTTTTTTTTATCCCACAAGCAGGCAGAGATTCAGCGTATTTTAAGCTGCTCAGACAGGACAGTTACTTCCTGCAGACAGAATACTTCAACCTCAAAGGAAAACCACTGTGCTAAATAAGCTTCTCAGCCTGTAAAGGGAGTTTTTAAGAGTCTTAAAATTGCTAATAACTGCTGTTCCAGTCTGGTTTTACAGGCTGGATATGGATCACTTGTATTACAACATTTGTGAATCATAACTGAAGTGTGTTACTGCTTTATTCCTCTGGATTTAAAACAGGCTAAGATGGCAGAGAGCAAACAGGCTTAGAGATTGGAGGATGAGGACATAAGACTACATGTTAGAAGTGACAGAGCTTGCACTTCATGTGAGTAATTCTGTTTCTGCTGTAAAATCACTTAACAGGACACAGGAGATTTTTTTTCTTCGGAGATATTTGAGCTCAAGGCTTTTTGCTGGTTATCACTGAAAACATATATCAGCTATGGATGTTTGAAATTTCTGTACAAACTGAAAATTGAAGGAACTGTTACTATAATAATCCCACTGGAAAGTGCTTTTCTGCTAGTATGTTTACATAACTGAAGAGAACGGTAGAAATACATGGACAGCTGTGAATGTGATAGGAGCAACATTAAATTAGATTGCTAACTTTGAAAACTTCTTGTATAGAAGTAGTGTTTTTATAATTATACTATCTGCTTGTTTAGAAATTCTAGCTGACTGCCAGGATCTCTGTGAGTGGTAGGTGCTAAAAAACATTGAGTCTTCTTTGAAGTGCACACAAAAAGTATATTGTTATGCCTATATGGGATAATATACACATATAAATATATACATATTTATTCAAAGAAAATTAGAGCTGAATGAAAGTGGCAATCTAGCTGAATTCCACACCACACCCTCTGCCCCCGCAACAAGGTATGCCTTGTTTAAGTTCATTTCTGTTGATTTACTTAAGCAGGGAAAGGAAAGAGAGCCAAGGAGGGAGTTTTCAAAATTTACATACTCCCTCAAATAACTGTAAAGTTAAGGGTTTTATTTTCTGAACAGGCTTCCCTATTGTGAAGTAGACCCTACTGTCTTCAGTGCTTTTGTATGCTCTATAATATATCTGTGTAATTCCTTCCAGTTGGAACTTTGCCTTGTTTTGATGGACTGGCAAGTGAAGGAGGCAGCTGTTAATGTTTATTTTCATCCTTCATAGAATCGTAGAATGGTTTGGGTTGGAAAGAACCTTAAAGATCATCTAGTTCCAATCGCCCTGCCATGGACAGGGACACTTTTCACTAGACCAGATTGCTCAGAGCCCCATCCAACCTGGCATGGGGCATCCACAGCTGCTCTAGGCAACCCATTCCAGTGCCTCACCACCTGCACAGTAGAGTTACAGAAGAAGCAGGTGGGGCTGCTCTAGCATCTCTCCTGATGTGATGGGTCTTTACTCTTTGGTCTGCAGAACAGCAAACTGGTTCTTTAAGGGCACCTCAGACTTTGGGGGAAGTATCTTCCTGCTGCAAGTCCTTGCTCTTGCATGATTCTATTCTTTTGCATTATTGGTCCCTCTCCATTCTGTATGTGCCAGTAGGGGAGCGTTTAGCAGTTTGGCCATGAGCTTTGGGTCCAGTGCAGACTGTGCTTGGAACCAGCCTAATGCAAAGGAATTTTTAACTAGCCCACTGGAAGATGTGTTTCCTTTCCAAATGTATCTTGTTTATCCTTTGTGTTCCTGGATTTATATATTGCATTATTTAAATACAATTTGGTGTTAGGTGTTCCAGATTATTTCTTTCCATTATTTCTGTTCCATTATTTCTTGCTTTAAATTAATTTTAAGGAAAAGCCATACCTTCATTGTGGTCTTTCTGTATTGTAGAATGGAGATTGCATCATTCCATTTGATGTTGGCTGGGTCAAAGCAGTCTTAAATATGAGTAGAAGGCCTGGGCAGCAGAGTATTCCTGTCTTGGAAGGAAATGGAAAGCAGTTTGGAGTAAATGATGGGTAGCACATATCTCTGAGAGCAAAGAAACAGGGTTAGCTGAGCACTTGTACTGAGCAGGGCAAAGTGGTCACTGTTAGGGCATCATGCCAATGCAGTCATATTGTCCTGGCCCAGAGAGTACTGGGAGCCTTAACTGGTTGAGAGCCTTCATTGCTCTGACCAGCCTCCTCTGGGATCTCCATCCACAACAAAGAGTCCTGGTCAGAGCTCAGGTTGCACAGGCAGCCCTGCCTCCAGCAGTTCCTGGCTTGCTGCCTGGTCATCCCAGGCTGACCTTGGACCTTACACTGCCTCACCTTGTGTGATGGTCCCCAGCCCTGCCGCTGTCCCCACCCTGGAGTGTCCCTGGTTTGGTTGGGAAGTGCACTGCCTGGGCCATGGCCACAGCCTGGCTTCCCTTGCAGAGCAGCCCTCTATGCCCTTACACCTGTGTTCAGTCTTTCTTTTGTGTTGCTGAGCCAACAAGAGCTTTCTTAGTCCTTTTGGGCAGTGAGGGAATAGGAACACATCCAGGATGGATGTTGCATTCTAATGGAACCATAATGGCAGAGACATTATGCTGTAATAGTCTGAACACCTATAAAGAATAATGAGTGGCTGCTAATGTTTTAATGTAACTTAAGTCTAGCTAGACCTACTGTTTTTTTCTTTTCTCTATATTTTTTTATTATTTCTTCATTTTTTTAAAGAGGAAGAAGATTGAGTATCTGCTTCCTGAGACCAGTGGTCGTTAGATAACAGCATACAGATGTTAATGTCTCTTGTACTTGGAGATGAACTTTACAAAATTATGTTTTCTGCTTCCAAGACTTAGAGAAAATTACATTCCTTTTCTTCCTATTTTCCAAATGTGTAGGAAGATGCATGTGGAACTAATTAAAAAAAGTTCAAAGCTGTTATCTTGTGTAGCAATATTGTGCCAGGGACCATGGAGATAAAAGTTCTTTCAGCCTGCTCAAGCCTAGCAAGCCAAGCTTGTGAATTTCTAGTGAAATCTTTCCTACTCTGTGGCATAACTGCATTGTGAAAATGCTGTTTTTATCTTAACAGTGAGGGGAAGAGGGACAAGTGCTGATCTTTTCTTGGTAGTGACCAGTGACAGGACCCAAGGGAATGGCCTGAAGGGAGGTTCAGGTTAGATATGAGGCAAAGGTTCTTCATCCAGAGGGTGGCTGGGCACTGAACAGGCTCCCCAGGGAAGTGGTCACAGCACCAAGCCTGAGAGAGTTCAAGAGGCATTTGGACAATGCTTTCAGGCACATGTGACTCTTGGGGATGGTCCTGTTCAGGACTAAGGGCAGGTCTTGATGATCTTTGTGTGTCCCTTCTAACGCAGTATATTCTGTGATTCTGTGAAATACTCCTGCATCACAGGAATTACCAGAAGTATTTTTATTCACTGAAGTAAAAGACTTTATTCACCTGCCTTTCAAATTAGATTGCTTGAGTGTTTGACTGTGTTAGAGAGAGAAAATTTCCACTCTCTGTAATCCTCAACTTCTGGCTGATCCTCTGTTTTCTTCACTTTGCAGTTAGGGATAATACACTCTAGTCGAGCCTACTTTGTAGGGGGGAAAAGCTCTGGCATTATAAAAGGCTGGAGAGTCAGGGAGCCAACTGAAGACTCCAGGGAAATAGAAAGACCAGTTGTTGGTGGAGCATATGTAGAGCCAATACAAAAAGGCTCATACCTCAGCCTTTAAGATAAAGGTTCCCAAATCTGTAGAGTTGAAGAGCTGTATGTCACTCTGCCCTGAAGGTTTGCTGCTCCTTATGGCAGAGGGAGCCTTTTCAGGGTAGTAGGACCTGCAGGGCTGTGACCATGGCAAAACAGCTTCTTTGTTCCTGGTAGGGATAACTTTGGAAGATTTGGAAAAAATGGCAGTGCTCAGAAGCTGTGAAACTAAATTCTGAGCTGCACTCTTGGGCCAACTAGAGTCAACTAGTGGATGTGTAGTTGGTCATGTATAATTTTGAGAATACTTAAGACAGAATTAATTTTTGTAGGAGGTCAAATTACTGAGCTGCACAGACAGAAAGGGCAAGGACATGTAGAACAAATGATTTATTAAGTCACCGAGTCTTTCAAACTAGAGAAGCATCAGAAATAATATCTACTAGTCAAAATGGGGAGGCATATAGTGCCTCCTTTCCTGCTTCCCTGGAGCCTTTTAAATTCATAAGCATCTTTCTGACACTGATTCCTGTCTCTTTACAGGTCAGCAGGCTGTTCCTCAGGCATGATTATAGGCTACAGGCTATTCACATGATCATCTGTCTGCAATTATCTGCTTTTTAAAACTGTTCAGAACAAAAAGATCATCACTTTACCTTCACCTAACAAATGGGCAGGGAATGTTTTCAGGCTGCTAAATTAGAAGAAAAGCCATTTGGAAGGAATATTTAGCATGGCTGACACCAGAAGACCACTGCAGGGTTTGGCCTTTCTGTACTCCCTGATGTATTGCTGCAAACTACCAGAAAAGCATAGATAAAAGGGAGGAGATGATTCCCCTAGAACATAATAGAACAGCAAAATGTTCTAAGGTGGCTGGCAGGTTTGCTTATCTAGTGCTATTTTAAGCTAATGAAAGCAGTATTTCATCTTTGGATCAAGGTTTATACATATTCTTACAGTTGTGAGGGTTGTCAAAGTAATTGATGTACTGCCAAAACTGCAGTGAGGATACAAATAGATTCTTGTGTGGGTTAGAGTAGATCCCATGGTAATTTAGTGGCAATTGGTGTGTGTAGGAAGACTATTTAGTCCCTTCTTCTGAGGTACAAACAGTCCATTTGTAATGTAGATCTTGAGGAATATGGATGTTGCTTCTCTGAGCCAGTAATTTATTTAAACTTGTATTTTGTTTAGGTCAGTGGCCAAAACATCAAGGGAAGATGCAACCATTTTTTAATTTGAGTTTTTATTGTTGGCTGGGACCAGCTTCTCTTTTCATCTGCATAGGATAGTTATGTTTTGGCCCTTTAACATGAGCAAAGGTAAGCTCCCTGTGATCATCTGCTGGCATGGATGCTTTGTGGGAGAGAGAGGAAAGCATTCACAGAGCTTCCTCTAGGTACCTAGCAGGATGCTAACATTCACAAACCAGCATTCCTTGTGTGTCAGCAAACAGCTGGGTGGTCTTTTTGAGTGACATGACTCTGTTTTCTCTTCTTCTCCCTGCACATCTTTGTGCTACAATGCAACTGCACAATGCCCTTGTGGTGTTCTCTGTGGTCTTTGACTCAGACTACTCCAGATCAAGGGCTTGGCTGGAGCATAAAGTACCTCTTATTCCTGCTTCTCACCATAAGGAAAATGAGGCTCAAAGATGAGGGAGCAGTGAACCCCCTTCAGATCTTATTACACAGTGTGGATCTCTACTAGAAGCTCAGAAGTGCACTTGATGGAGCCACTTGGTCTCAATTTTCACTGCCCAAAAGTGCTTCTAGTTAGGGATTTATGAAGACTACCAAAGGCGTTGAATGTCCATTTGTTTCACTGAATAAAAAGTCCTTAAGTTTCTTCTAATACTAAAAATTGTAATGGTTCTTGTGACACTATTCAGTTGAAATATGTCTTTTCCTCTCTTGAAGTTGGAAACCCAACTCTTAGATATGTGCCACAGACGCATGATTTGTTTCTAATAATATATCTTAAATTCTGCACCGCATTTCTTTATTTTGAGCTTCAACTTAGGTTTCTAAAGGTGTCTTTTTTAGGCTAATATTCCAATTAGAGGTGATGAGATCTCATGATGTGTCAGAGAACCAGGCTGAGAACTGATCTAGTGTTTTGGTTTCTTCGTGTCCAATGAACAATATCAGAGACATTACAGGCAAGAGTGGGGGAAGACTGTGAGCCTGCAAAAATATAGTCAAGGACAGAAATGAGTGTAAATGACCAAATAAAGATGAAAGAAGAAGCTTACTGTGTTCAGTGACCTTTTTTTTTTTTTTTGGTAGATGAACTGTGTATTTGTGGTTCTTGTTGCTATATAGTTTAAGACAGATCCAATTATGAAACTTTTTTCCTTAAAATCTGTAAAGTACTAGGAAATAGTGTTTTATTTGGGGAAAGCTAACCAGTGATCTGTTACTGCTGTGATGCTCCAGTAGGTAGTCACTGGTGTTATTGATGTCATGTATGTACTGCTTGATGTTTATCAACTAGATGATACACAGATGATTTGCTTGTTTTTATTTTGCATGGTTTGGAATGAATATGAATTGTAAGCATCAAATGCATGAAAAAGTAAAAATAAAAATGATAATATTTTCCTTGGCTAGCCCAGTAACCAAGCCTCATCTTTTCATTCTCTTTTTCTTTTATTTTTTTTTAATTGGGGTTGGGAGGGGAACTTAGAGGTAGGAAGCACTACTGTTTTAATAGCTGAACTAAGTGATTTCAGCTTTCTTTGATTTTGGTACCCTTTTCCAGTTGAGGTGAAGGCACACTAATAGCTGATTTAAGTCTGAAAATAGATTTTATTTTCTTATTGCTTTTTATGAACTTCACAGAAATTGCCTGTGATCTTCCAAGGGTTGTTTGATGACTAAGAATCACTGATCAAAATTTGTTGTGTAGGGGAAATCGATTGCTAACAGTTATCAGATTCTGCCAGTAGATGGCACAGTTAGTAAAGTATCCTGTGGCGACCTCGCCGTGAATGAACAAATTTCAGGTTTTGTGACTTGTAACAAGGTCTTTGGCTCCTGAGACAAATTAACTTATTGGTTAAATTTAATAATTTCTCCTGTTACAGTGACTGTTGCAGCCTGGTAAACTCAGCTATAGAATGTAGAGGAAGCTAGAACTGCTATAGTGCTCAAAATGATGAGTTTGGAAGTAATTGGCAGTTATTCTGCTCAGTGGTTGAATGTGCTGTTACGTTAAATCCTCTCTATTGTACCAGTGCGGACTAATACCATGACAAATCTGGCCTTTCATGCTTGAACAAAACATTTTTGAGCTTTTTAAGGTTACCTGCAGCTAGATCTTTTGAGACATCAGCATGGTCCAGCTTGGTTTTCTTTTAATTTGAAGGTCCTCATGCTTTAAGGACTAACAGTCTGTGGTTAAATTGAATAGTATGTAAGAAATGCTGTGTTCCTTGGGGTACTGTGAAAAATTGCTCTAAAAACATTATTCAGCATGGCTAAATTGGTAAGTTGCAGATTTTCATGCAGCTTTTAGAGGCTGTGTGTGGAAACATTTGGTGTGAAGGATCAGTTGCTGTAATATATTTAAAAAATATTAGGGGGCACTATGAAGAGCTAAAACTTTGTCAGCATTCCAGAATCTGAGCTTGCTACTGATGGTAATGATGAACATCATCAAACTGAAGTTGTTGGAAGGATTTTGTTTAAAGCTGATGGAAGTAAAGGCAGAATCCGAGTCTGTATGAAACTGAAAGTATAGTTCTCAGGTATGAATCGACTATTTATTCAAGTGATATGTGCTCAAATTAATGATTTTGTGATAACACAATGAAAAATTTCACACTATTTAAGAAATTCAGGGAAATGTTTTCTGATGACCTGCATCAGTCCTTTAGCCTGTGAAGTGTGCTATTGGCCATGGAGCAATCAAAGGAAAAACTATTTCTTGCTTCTTGAGCACAATCTAAAAATTATAAAGATGGGATCAATAGCTGTCCAAGGACTGTGATTTTGTTTGTTTGAATAACTCTGTGGGTAGTGTTGACTATATGTTTTGGAAGGGCTGTTGACAAGGCAAGAAAAAACTGGGAATAGAAGGGAGGAGGTAAAATGAGGGGAATTTTTCTAAGTTTGGCTAGAAGAACATATCCAACTGTCTTGATGGATTGTTTATTTTGTTCAACACTAAGGCCAGTATTTTCAAAAGCAATTATAATGGCTGCATACATCAATTTTAGGCATCTGTGTTGCACTCTTTGCTCTCTAGTAATGCTCAATTACTGCTTTGCCTGTAAAAAGAAAATCTGTTCTTTTAAGATGCTGCTAAGTGAACATCAAAAAATTAAGCCACTCAGTGTCACTAGTAGAATGTGGTGAATAAGGCCAAGCTTGAGGACTAAGCTGATTTAGTTCATTTTGGCATAAAGTGGATGGTAAAAAAGTACTTGTAAAACTACATGGTTGGGTTTTTTTGTTTGTTTGTTTTGTTGGTTATTTTTTAGAAATTTAACTACTTTAGAAGAATCATCTAAATTTTTGACCCACTCACAATGTCAGAGACATGTTCAAACCAGAAAGCTTTTCATGCTTCTTCTGCGTGGAATTGTCTTATATATCTCTCCAGTTAATAAACGCTGTGTTTGAAGTCCAAGCAGTGCACCAAGTTCTGATGTTGTTTTACATCTCTGAAATAATCTTGCTTCCAGGATTCTTGGCCCCTGCTGCCAATAGGGAATGCTGTATTCACCCTGAGACAACCCTGTTTTTTGCAAGTTGCTTAATGAAGACTTGCAATTGTATTCTCATGCTGTGAATCACGGTAAGCAATACCTAAAATGAATTGTCTGTTTCCTTGTGAAGTGTTACCTCCTCTCATTTTACGCTGGGATTGTAAACTTCTGTGTTTCACTATATGTGACCTTCACTTGGTGCTCTGAGGCTGGGGGTAACTCATGGGTGTTTGTCAGCAGGTTATGAACTTTATGTTCTTGGAGAATTTAGGGATAACTTAGCAAAAAGCATGTTATTTCTTTCTGTAAATGTTGCTTTGTGATTGTTCCAAAGACGGCAAGAGACCATGTGTTCCTAATCTTCAGTCTTCTCAGCTCTCCACAAGAAGTAGATGTGCTGTTAATATCACACAGCTCCTTTAATTAGGCAATTAGCAGTGAAATGACAATGCTAAGATATCAGGAATGGAAAAAAAAAATAGACTTTCCAGACCTTAACAGTCTATCAGTTACTACAGTAATCTTTTACTCTCATTCCCTTATGATCTAATATCCTCAGTGGTACTGTCATGTCTATAATTCTGTTCCTATCAAAGAAACTGCACAGCCTAATAGATCTGTCCCAGGTAAGCAGTTTTCACGCTGCAGAACATAGATGCTTTGCTTACCCAATGGTCCGTATCAGCTATTAAGTACTGACAATGGTCTTCTCTGAATAACCTTTTAGAAAACAGCTTATTTCAGTTAGCTTGCATAGTGCAACAATAATATCCTAGGGTGAGGGCTTTTTTGGTTGATCGTTTGAGTTCTTGAAAATTTAATATTCAGTATCAATTCAAATCACAGTGGTATCTTTATGCAAGTGTATTGGGTAAAAAATATGTCCTTACTCAACTTTTTAAGAAATTTGTGCACAAAATGTGACTTGCCATTAGCAGTTTGTCCTTCTAGTCAAGGAACACATTTATTAATCATTCAGTACATTTTGTTAGTTGAGAAGATGCACTGTTTCAGAGTTCATTGGTGTAGGTTGATGGTTCTTTTTAGCTTTTTACTTTGTTTTTCAAAGAGCAAAATGGTAAAATGTGCAATTTTATTTTATGCAGTACATTTTTTGACTTTTTCCTGTCTGCTGTTACTAAGATGATTAATTGCTCAGTCTAGAAGATAGAACTCTTTTCAGAGAGCCTTCTTTATCTGATAGAGGCTTAATTCATTGGTTTTGGCTTATGAAACAGTTCGTGTATTTTAGAACAAAAGTTTGAACCCCCCCAGCATTTCTTAGAGAGGAGAGAGACATGAGAGTAAAAAGAGACAGCTCCATTAAGTAAATCATGTTTGTTATTTAGGAGCTATTTGACTAAGCTATTTGGCAAAGGGAAGAGTTAATTCCATGTGTATATACAGAAGACCTAATTACACTTTTATAGTAGTGCATCCATCTGCAAACTAATTCTCTGGACCCCATTCATGACATCTTGTTCAAAGCCATTCACTGTTGCATAAGATGGTATCTATAGGAATATCATTTCCAGGGAAAGCTATCTGGGTTTGTCTTACTGGAGAACTTCCCTTTCTGGGAAGGAGGTTGGACCATCAACCTGTGGTACCAGCTGACTCCTTAGAGTTTCCTGAGAATGGGGTCACCTCTGTGGGGGTGTTCACTGCACATCTCAGGAGAGAGACTGGATGGTAGCCAGAGCCTAAAGGAGGAGCCAGGGGCAGAAGCTGCCCAGGACCCAGAGCTCTACATGGATTTTCATGAACAGTGCTTACCATGAATGAAGGACCCTCCTGATCCTGGTGAGAGGTACAGATAGTCTTGGAAAGGCGACTGCAGACAAGCCTGTTTGCTTTTGCTGTGCTCTGTTCCAAGCTCAGATGCTGTCTGGACCTCGGATAATGAGTGCTATTTGCTGAGGATTTTCTTTAGTCTGGGGACACATGGACAGCAAAATCTCTCAGAGAATATAATAACCTGTATGACAAGAATGATAAGTAAAGGATCAGAAGCAATTTCTGACTTGTTTCGTGGTCTAGAGACATACAAAAATCCTTATCTTACCCTCTGCTCTGCAAAGGATGGCCTTCTTTCCCTGTGTGTACCATTCTGCAGTGAATGTTTGGCAGGTGGGCTGGACTGGCATAGGTTGAGTTTCAACAGCTGGTTCTTCCATAACACAAAATGGGGAGGGATCCATTTTCTTTATCAGATGTGGGAATATTTCTTAGGCAGTGCTGACAAAGTTGGGTTCATCTGCAGGACCCCATCTAAGCAGGAACATTTCCACTGGTTTGATTCTTCTTCAAAGCCAGTCCCACTTTCTGTTTGTGAATGTTGTGATAGCTGTTTGCTGCTGAGGAGAGCTACAGTGGTTTAATGTGTATCTCTAAGCTTGTGTGAACTGGTTGCATGTAGCAATGTCACAGATGATCTAAATCCAGGTGACTTTGCTAGCTGTAGAGTTTTTGACTGGGATGGGGAAAATGAGGGATAATCCTTTCTTTCTGTCTTTCTCTACCAGCTTTATTAAATAAAATCTGTAGCTTTCAGATCTGTATATTTAAAAAAAAAAAAAAGCATTCTATATGTAGTAGGTTGTTTCCTGTAAATGAGTAATAAAAGCAGGAATTTGGAGTACATCTAGAGTAAATAGATTTTCTGGTTTTCCTTGAGAATTTTTATTTCTACAAAAATAAAGTGAAGTTTTGTGCATAGATTTATGTATTTTTAACAGAACATTTAAGTTTTTTATACCTAACTAGCTATTCTTGCTTGTCTTCCTTATCATCATTCCGAACTGCTCCTCCCACTCCAGACAAAACTTGAGGGTTGCAGTGCCAGTGGTGTCAGACTGCATCTCTTAATCACCTCAGAAAGACAAGTTCTGTTTTTTCAAGGAGAAGGTTAGAGAATAAAGGAGCAGCACTGGGGGGGATGAAAATAGTGGGGGCTGTTTTGGAATGGAAATACCTGTCACCTCTATCAGCTCTTTTCTTCAGTCTTCAGAAATGCAAGCATCGAGCCTGTTAGAATATCACCTATTGAATATACAGAATATCACCCCCATATTTCTGTTGGAGGTTTCCTGCCTTCCTCTCTGTATCACTTATGCTGCATAACTAAATTGTGATTTGTGTGAAATGATTACTTATTTTAAGTGGGTTGAACTACCCATACAATATGTACTACTTTAGATATAAATAATCCATCTTTAGATCAGACTAGATGATCTCTGGAAACTTTTCCAGCACTGGGATTGTGTCGTGGGCTTGAGGAAACACTGTCAGGTTTTTATTTACATAATGTAGTTCATAAGTTTTCCCTTTGAAAATAATGAAAACTTATTTTTAACTTCAGTTTCTTCTGCCCTAAACTTCCCTGCTCCTCCATGTAAAACGAAATACCTTTGCTACCTGCTGTAACTGACTGGTGGATGATGTGCAGAAGAAAAGTAAGAATCCAGTGGGAAAGACGGAAGTAAAAGTAATGTGAGGGCAATGTATATCTATATCTAAAAAAGCCTCAAATATATAGTTGGGCCAGGGAAGGTTTAGATTGGATATTAGGAAAAATTTCTTCACTGAAAGAGTGGTCAAGTATTGGAATGGGCTGTCCAGGCAAGTGGTGGAATCACCATCCCTAAAAGTGTTCAGATAATGTCTAGATGTGGTATTTGGGGGCACAGTTTAGTGGTGGACTTGTTAGTGCTGGGTTAACAGTTAGACTCAAGGAATCTAAAGGTTCCTTTTCCGACTGTAATAGTTCTGGGATTCTATGATTTTTTGAATTTCTTATATGCTGTCCTGGTGTGTGTACAGCAACATTTATATAAGATGCCGTGTTCTGCCATCTGGCTACAGTAAGGTAGGAGCTTTTGTAACTGAGCCATTTGTTAGTAGTTACAGCACAGATTTATGAGAGTAACAGTTATATCTGGGGTGTGAACAAAAAACTGTAATAGCACAAAAAATGTTTCAATAACAACCTAGATAACATAAAAACTGAACTCGTCCCTCAGTTTTTTTACTCAGGTTAAGCAATTAGATCAGAGAGGTCAATGGGCACCTTGTCCACACAATAACATCCGGGAGCATCACTGTCTGTGGAGCCCAGCTGGAAAGAAACGTGATGCCACACTTGTTCCTGCCAGTGGCATCTCCTTGTCAGCAGAATTGTCATGATCAGTCCTCTTCTTTCAGGTTGCTATACATCAGGTTTTGTCTGGCTTACTTATAAAATGTATTCACCACAGCTTTAGATTGTGGCCAGAAGAGTTGCTGCTTGTTTGTGCTGTGAACAGTAATGCGGTGATATAAACAGCAATGGATGTTCTAGGATGACAGGAGAGCTGAAAGTACCCCACATACATTTTTTATCAGATTTATTTTCAATATTTACATAAATACTGAGTTATTTGAGATGTACAAAACTGAATTGGGTGTTTCATGCAAACTACATAACTCAAATTCCTCTTGTATTTCTTGCTTCCAGTTTGGTCAGAAATATGAAGCCTGTGTTCTGCTTCTATAACATCAAAATTTTAGAAGGCATGTAGTATAGGGGGTTGCTACTTTTTTTTTTTTTGTAGTGATGTGATTTGGTTTTTTTTCTTGAGTTTACAGTACTGGCAAGAGTACTGCAGTACTGCTTCAATCTGTCTGGGACTTTTTCCATTACAAAAAATACTCACATTTGCTGGTTGGTGGTTTTTTTTTTTGTTTGGTTGGGTTGGGTTTTTTTAGTCCTAAGGGATTTAATTTTCTTGCTTTCCCTCTCAGCAGATAATTTTAATTACTTAAAGAAATTTTAAAATTTTTAGCTGGAGTCCCCCCTAGATATTGTTTGGAGGTCTTGAAGTTCATGCTGAAATAAGTTATTTCATGATGCTGAAGATGCAAATTTTGGGATCCTTTACCTCTTGTCTAGAACTGTTTGAGGAAAATCACCCTTTTCATTTGTTGGATTTGAAGGATTCTGAATTTGTAGTGTGGTTGCACTTGGATTCATTGTCACTGTTGTAAAAATGAGTTAGGTGGTGCCTAGAGTGCATTCAAGAGTTTAACTGTGTAATATTTTAGCCTATACTGAAGGTAGGAAAAAAAAAAAAAGGTTGGATTCTTAGGCTTTACTGAGGACAGAACACACTGAGTTTAATGAGTCATCTGGAGCATAAAAGGGAAAAAACACAGAACCAAAGAAGTAAGATTTTATCATTGTAGCAGACAATAGGAGCCATATTACTTTATTTTTGTTCCTAAAGAAAGATGACAGGATGTTGTTTTAATATTCTTGGAAAGTGAAATGAAGTCCACATTGGAAGATGTAGTAATGTTTGAGGAGCTAACTGCTGATCTCAAATATACTTATGCTGGGAAAGGTGACCATGCATAAGCAAATGGGATAAAATATATGCATGATCTTATACTTGCACAATAGGATCAGGAGGAAAGTACTGGCCTTGCCTACTTTGTGCTTACAGCATGTCATTATGTGTGTCTTTAAGACTTTTTATTTAGACTTTTTTGTCTGCTTTTTCATTGTGTGAGATGTAATAATCTATAATTAGCTAGTATTCATAATAATTTGAAAAGAGTGTGAGGGAAAGAGAAGCTATGGGCTCAGGATTGATAGAACACTTGTCTAAACAGCAATGCAGTTACACTAACTCCTGAGAAGACCTCATTTTTGCAGCAAAGCTTATTTGCTTCACAGATTACTCTTCTCTATCTCATATTAACAGGTCAAGAGAAAGTAGATAGTCAAGATACAACTTCAAAAGTAACAGAATAACTTCAAGAGTAGAGACATATTGTCTAACTGTTTTTCCAAGTGTGGCACTTGCTCCCTGTGTAAGGGGGGAAGCCCTCAGGAATGATGATGAGTACTTGATGTTCTTGTAAAATACACCAAATTGCAAATGTACGAAGTGTGCAGCAAAGTCTCTCTTCACAGGAAACTCGAGGGAGGTGATAAACTGGCAGGTAAAAAAAGTTAGTTTGGGCTGCAATGTACTAGGTAATTACTTCAACAAGATCACCCTGACTTTTTTTCCTCCCAATTCTGATCTCCTACCTGCTAATATGTATGTGACATCTGTCAGAGTTCTACCAATCAGGTGACATGGTTAGACATTGTTCTGCCTCTGCTTGAGAAACGTCTTTTTCCCCATGTCCCATGAAAGCCTGAAAAGGAAATGTGTGATGGCAAAAAGACAAAACTTGATAACTCATCAAGCGACCATGCAGAAGGAAGTGGATTCCTTTACACAGCATTTAAACTTGTGCTTTGATTCAGAAATACAAGTTACCCCTTAAGCTACTTCCTTTGTTTTTGGTTTCTCTGGGTTTTAATTTTGGTTTTAATTTAATTTAATTTGCTAATTTGCTTGTATTTGTTTTGGTTGGTGTCTCTTCATTTTGTTTACTTTTTTAAAAATAAATGCAATACAAAAAGCCCTCAGGAATAATGGTGACTACTTAATTTTTTTGCAATTCTTGCAGTTTTTCAGGGACTTCACTATAGATTTTAAACTTTATCTGTAACCATGTAGGTGGCTTTTCTCCTGAGACAGACACATCTGAAGGGGGGTCTGATAGCAGCATCAGAATGAATCCTTGATTTGTCACGTCTCTTAGACCTGTTCTTAAGTCTTGCTGGGTCACTTCAGGAACCTGAGGGTGCACTTAGCCACCTTTCTGAAGGAGTTTACTCTCAAGTAAACCTGAAACCTTAAAAAGCTGAGATTTCTTTTTTTTTTTTTTTTAATTTTCTTACCCCATTGCTAACAGATTGGTGAACCTTCGTCTTTTAAGGCTTTATTTTCTAGAATTTTGGCGCTGCAAGCTCATTTGCAAGCACTGCACATCCAGTGAACAAAACAATGTTACTTGACCAATCATGAATAAACAATATAGTCCACTTGGTCATGGGCAAATATTTCACAGAAAGATCTGTGTGAATGAAGATATGAAAAGGCCATTGTTTAAATAGTTTCCAATTATATGTGAAAAGACATCAAGAACAGCTCTATCACTGAAGAGAGACTGAACTAGCTCTGTTCAATCATTGGTTAAAGTCTGATTTTGTTTGTGTCTTGATATTTGTTTTATTAATGCTCTGTCCCTGTGAATACATTTGGCATCCTGTAAAAAGCAGCTAAAAATTGTGTGCAGAGAGGTGCAGTCAAAACTCCCAATGGAGCACTTAAGGATTAAAGAGATTTGTATTCTGAATAAGAAGATCCTCATTTGTGTGTATAGACTAATATCATGGTATATTTCGCGACTGCATAGATTACCAGTATTGGTTGGTGTGGGGTTTGTTTCTGCTTTGATGGGTCCAGTGGCAGAATAATATATTTGGTAGCTGGCTGAGTGAGTGTATTTAAACTAGTGGATACTCAGTAATGGAGTGTTCCAAAAAGCAAAACACCAGCATTGCAGCACTTTCACTTACCTATAATGGACAAACCCCCACAATTCTCAAGTAAAATTCCTCTATTACTAAAAAAAAATAAAAAATAAATTGTAATTAAGCAAACACTGCAGCATTTGATACAGTAGAAATGTGGTAATTTGATGCTAACCCCAGTGTGTAGCCATGGTAAGTAATAGTGTGGTGTAGTCATCTGACACTCCCCATAGAAAATATGTTGTAAAGAAGTTTGTGGTGGTTGCAGACAACCACACATCTCTTACACCAGGTTCAAGAGCAGCTACATTCTGCCTTCCTTTCGCTGTGTTGTCTTTGATGCAGAGATTGCAGAATGAAAAGCTGCTTTGGATCCTTTCCAGAAAGTTATTGAAATCAGTCTTCAGTAGCTGTATTGGCTTTTACTGTGTACCAAGGTCACTGAGCTGCATGAGCAGACAGCCCTCTTAAATACAGGAAGATTTGTAGATTTGAAGATTTTAAATGGTGTCTTTCTACAGTTTGAATGAATAAATAAGCCATATAAAAATGTGCTATACATAAAGTATTTACTGCTTTTGCTCTTATCTTCTGCCTTTTTTTTCCTCTTCAGCTGTGGTCCTGCTGGTCAATTTTGATGTCAGTAGCAGCTTTCTAATGTTTATCATGTCAAAGCTCTGAAGAGAAGGAAGATACCAGTTGCCCCACAAATTCTGGCATTTACAATTACACTGATAAATACAAGTGCCTATCTTTCAAGCAGGGTGGTGTTTTGTATGTATATACAAAGGAGATGGTAGTTTTGAATAAAAGTCATTGGTATTTTCCTGGTGAACTATTGTTCTCATGAGAAATAAAATCAGTATGTAAAAAATGGACTCCTCTCTACATAAAGCTTCATGTTTGTGCTGAGCTTTTTCAGGTTTTGAGTAAACCAGAATTTCTGGGTTAAAAAGGATACACAGATGCCAAAGTGGCTTTTACTATGCCCACCACAGCACTCTTTCCACCCCAGTGTGGAAGCCTGAACCAGTCATCTAAATGAGGTGAGTGTTAAAACACCAAGATATAACTTGTTTCTTCTTTCTTCTCTTGAAGCATTTTGTTTTGTGTTCACACTGATGCAGGCATTTGGTAATTGAGCCTGAGTGGAGTTGAGAAGACACAGGCAGAATTCATTTCCTCGGGGCTGTGTTTGCTTCCTGTTTTAGGAGTAGGTGTTGGATGTTTAGAGCCATAGTGTCAGGGTAGCTTGCTGACTCTCAGGTACCTGTAGGAAAGGCAATTCTTGCAGAGATCTTTAGGCTGTTTGTTTGGATCAAGATATGTCTTT
Source organism: Sclerurus mexicanus (assembly GCA_013396755.1). Taxonomy (NCBI): domain Eukaryota; kingdom Metazoa; phylum Chordata; class Aves; order Passeriformes; family Furnariidae; genus Sclerurus; species Sclerurus mexicanus. The sequence goes on from VWZF01003010.1 coordinate 1,101,932, forward strand.
AATTTACTTATGCTAGCGTACATAGTAGAGAAGGATAACACTTTATAGAAAATAGCTTGTAACTAAGGTGGGCTAGGATATTTTTAAAAAAAGTAGTATCATACTGTAAATGCCTGGAGGAGGACTTGGGAAACTGCAGCCTGTGCAGAACATATGGCCTACAATATGCCAAAAACATTTACTTTTTCACCTGGCTTTCTCCTCCCCCCTCCCCATGCTATTATTGAATATTGCTAAAGTCAGAATAGCTGGCCAAAGAAGCTTCAAAGCTGTAGTTATCCTTCAGCAAGGGTAAAGACATACAACCCTTATTGTCATATTTCTGTGAACTGTATATGAGTATGTGTGGCCTGTTTTATTCCCAGAAATTTACCAAGCTGACCCCTACCTTCCTCACAGTATCTTTTCATAAAGGAAACTTTTCCAAATGTATTTACCTGACTGGATGCCTTTAGTATAGCAGACTTATTAAGCACTAAGACAGCATAAAACTTGTAAGTGCAGCTGCTGCAGAAATGGACAGTGAGAAAACACAAAAACTGTTCCTGAAGACAGAAGAATAAATAATAGTATGGTGATAATTGTGTCCTGTAAGGCATTGCAATGTGGTAGTCATCAGAAACCTATTCGCTGTGTCTGCCTTTCCTTCTCTCAGTGATGAGTTTCCTTCACCCCCACATGCCTAGCCTGCCTGCAACCTTTTAGAGAAGTTCTCTGGATTATGGCTTAAATGTTAGGAGTAATTAGATAAAACATATCTGTAAATTTCTCTGGAAGGAAATACATTTATTACCTTAGTTGAATTCTGGCCAAACTTCTTCTGTATATAAGTAATTCAATGAGCAGATAAAGAGTTGGGTAAAGTAATTTTGCTTTATTTACCTTCACATAGGACAAAAGGTAACAAACTGAAATGACTACGCAATCGGAAATCTATCACTCCAACACAGGCTCATTTAATCATGGTCAAGTACCTTATCCTCTGCACAAACTGCTGAGCACTCATTTCTTGTGCCTTACCTTGTCAGGCTGAGGAGCCCTCCCAGAGAAAGGTCACACTTTTAGCTGATGGTAGGTTGTTGCTGGCATGAGTCAGGGCAGGATGAAATCCTAATGAATGTATCTTCAGATGTCAGCTGGCATTCTCTGTAGGTGTCCTAGGAGTGGGAGATCTCTAGTTCCAAATCAAACCAATGTGCACTGTGGCATATTGGCTGCTTGAATTTGATAAGTGACACAGTTTGTGTCTGAAGCTTGGGATCTGACTGCGGGTTGGTGATGGCTTGCAATAATTCTGCTTTAAGAGTTGTATAAGAATTATACAACTGAATATATATTGTGAGCAAAAATAAGAAATCAGAAAATAAAGTTGTGAAATTGAGTGAATCACAGGAATTAGGGCAAGCTCAAGTGACTAAGCAAAGCTATTGAATTTGATGCTCCATCAAGATGTAAGAGTGTATTTCGTGTGATTGTGACTCAGCAATTGCTGGTGAGTCATTCCTCATCACTGAGACCTCAGTGCTTTGGTTTTCTGGCTGAAAAAGAAAAGAGGAGTGGGAAGACTTTTAAACCTACAAAGAAAGTTTTAACTTCATGAATACAAAAGAGAGGGGGAAGTTTTATGCCTACTTGGATTATTTTTCTTGAAAGACTTTATTTTTACCTTTTGAATATGGTATTTTCAGTGGAATGAGATGACTTTTCCCAGCTTTATTTGTAGTGGAAGTTTCCAGAAAATTAATTTTTGACTATATTGAACTATTAATAGAAACCTTTAAAACAATGCAGTTTTCTTTGTCCATGGCTCTTTCACGCAGATGAGTTTAAAATACTTCATACCAACAACTCAGTTGTGAGAAGACAGTAACAGTGGAGAGGGATTGAAATCAATACATACAAACAGAACAATAAAGGTGTGAGAATATACAAACATTTAATGAAATATATATATAGTAGAAACTGCAGAACAAGAAGGTCTTGTAAGCAGTGACAATATTCTGAGAAGATGAGGGACTGAGAGGAAATGAGAGGTGAAAAGCAATGAAATCCCCTCCTCAACTCTGATAATCTATATATTCATCATATAACAGGGCAGTAATGGAGTAAAAGTGCCATGGCATGTGTTCTATCATCTGTATCCAGCCGGAGTGAGGGTGCTCCCATTCAGCCAAAGGGATGGTAAGGATTACAGTGAAGCTTTAAACTTGGCTATTAGTAGACATGTGTTGGTTTGAGGGGATGATTTGGTATGTTTGTTTCTTAACCGGTTGTACCAGATCTGGAAATCAAGAAGGAAAAGCCTTTTTCCTTTCCTGTTCTATTTGCCAGGTCTGACAGAGACCATGGGGGAGTTGTAGTTTGTGTTGTAACATACAACATGGTCAGCTCCTTGGACGCATCTGGGGATCCAAAGTAACAAGTTCTTTGCACTCTTGCAGGGCCAAAGCATTAGTAATATTATGGATTTTTTTTTTCTTTCTGTGTCAAATTGAAGTTGTGTCATAGGCCCTTTTACTGAAAGCATCAAAATATCATGACCTGTTCCTACCCTCTACTATGGTACTAGCTATATGTATAGATTGTAAAGGATTTCCAGAAGCAGCATCAATTCAAAAAAGTTGAGGTTTTTCTAAATGCAGCTCTGTAAACCTTTTGCTGGAGGTCATCTGCAGTAAAATACCTGCAGTGTCAGATTATACTGTTGTTTTAATTATAGAACATGGTAAAATCACTGAAAGTCCTATGTGCTCATTGTTTATTTTAATCTCCAGACTTTGAGTTTCATTTATCAAATGTAAGCACCTCCATGGGATTTGCGAATCTCTGACGGGCATGTGGTTTGGTACATTAGGTACAAAACAAGTCAATGTCCCCACTGGAAGCTTTGACTATCTGGCAAGGTTACATTAAGAAACTTAAAAGAAGATGATTAGGGACAGGCAAGGTCTGTGAAATACATCTGGAGATTTTAATAAATGAGGACAGTAATTTTTAAGGAATATATCATTCCTTTCTTACACATACGCTTTCAGCACTATGGGGAATTATCACTGGTATTTGATTTATATTTAGAAGTACATAACACTTCTTATGCTTATGCCTTTATTGCATGTAGTTGATACTCTTCCAGATCGTTAGGTAATTATGTTTTAGTGGTGACTGAACTAATGTGGAACTAGGCTTAGAGTCTGAAGAAACAGATATATGACAAAGCCCATAAGACCTGATTTAAAAAAATCTTTTACTTCAAAAAGCCTGTAATTAGTTTTATGCAAATTATACTGGAAGATATCTTAGTAAAGCAAAAAAAACCCCAAAGGTCCCAAGTTAACACTTCCTTTCATCCTTCTTTTGTTACAGCACATTAGTCTGGTGACATCCCTGGCATAAGAACATCTGTGTGAGCCCATCTTTGCTACCTCCTCAGAACATGCTGATGTCACACTTTGAATGAGATCATGTAACGTTCTGGAGGTTCTATTTCAAAATGTTATCTAAGGTTTTAGAATTCAAGGGCTATTGAAAGTAACTTTCAATTTCTGTACTTGCAGTGAAACACAAGTAGCAAAGTAGTAGTTTAGTAGGTTCCTTTATTGTTTCCCTCCTCAAAATTGTGATAACAAAGCAGTTCAACTTCATACACTACATGGTATTGAGTATCTTGAGTATTTTACTAAAAATGACCGGAGAGAACAGTTCTGATTTTCATTTTTTTTGGAATCATAGGCTTTGTCCTTTTTTTCCACATTAGAACAAAAGTGGACTGTTTTGATGATACTGCACAATAAAATTGCACAGAGGTTGCCCATTTTCAATTTTGAAAGGCCAAGATTTTAATTTCAGCTGCTTTAGCTGGAAACTAATCCCACCGTATCTTGGATATCTTCCAGGTGTACGTTGACCTGTTTCACTGGAAGTGTTCTAATTAGTGCTTGTTCCAGCTTCAGAGTCTTTTAAATCCAGAACAAAGCAGCAAACTGCTAGCAAATCTGAGCCAACAAATATACAGTGTGCAAAGGGTTAGGCCCAAAGAATCTAAGAAGCAAGGGTTTAGGTCAGAACCAGTTTAGCCTAGAAGTTCTGTTAGTTTGACCAAGCTATTTGTCAGCTCTTCTCTGTTGCTTGTCTAGGAACACTCCCAAAATCAAAGCATTATGATATTATTTATTACTGGAAATTTTTTAATCTATCGTTGTTCGGCATGGCTTCTTCACTTTCAAAGTGTTTCTATAGACCTGAAACCAGTGTGAAAATACTTCCACAGCTATTTTGCTTGATATGGTTTTATTCACATTTTAGTGGTGGGGAGGCTATTTCTCTATTAGATACAAAACATTAGGAAATGTGAATGCAACAGAGTTTTCTGGTCAGATAATGGTTCTTCCAAAAGGGACCAGCCTCACAATCAATCTTTTCACTGTCTTTCATTGTCTCTGCTTGCAAAATAATGGCTGCTCCTTAGTAAGGAGTTCCTGTTCCTATTTGAGAGGCAGACATTAGGAAAAAAGTGAAGCCATATTTGCCCCCTCCACCTCTTACTTCCAAACAAATACTTAATTCTTTTATGAGTGTGAATTTTAGCTATTTTCCACACAAAAGACAAAGGAAAGACAAATAGGTGATATTTGATAAAAGCACAGTTTGAGGGTTTTCTCTGCATTCTCCTGGCTTGTCTTCATCTTTCTACTGCAGATGTTCTTGTTAGACTATGATAGAAGATGAGATGAGAGATGCTATTTAGACTGCAGACATTTCAGTTTGAAACTGTTTTCTCTGTATAGGCAGGAGTAGGCATGCTAGAAGAGAATGAACTTTTTTAGAAATGGAATTTTTAGGATTTTTTTCAAGGAGGAAGGATCTTTTTCACTGGGAAAAGGCCATATAGCTGTTACTATTCCCTTTCCACCATTCACCAGGTGAATCAGAGTTCAGCTATGCACTACTGCGTATGCCTGAATTAGTGGTATTTGGGGGCTTTAAGAATAACTGTGATGTAATGATATACTGTGAATGAACTTTGCTGTGGCATTATTCACTTTTTTTCCTGGAGGAGATATTGAAGCATTATGATTTTGTGGTGTCTTCTATTGTACAACTGCAGTAATAAATGTGTGTAAAAAGCAAGTGTGTGTTATTATATATTTAAGGTGTTGGGCCACCACTGTTCTGCTTATTTCTGAGAAGTGCTGAAAATATGGTAAAAGTGAAAGCTGTTGCCATCAAATGTCATGTAGCCCAGTTATGTGAAGATCTTGGTAATTTTATTTTTCTGTGGGTTTTTTTTTCACCCTAGAAAAGAGGAAACTGAAGGGAGACATCATTGCAGTCTACAGCTTCCGCATGAGGGGAAGAGGAGGGGCAGGCACTGATCTCTTCTCTGTGGTGATCAGTGACAGGACACAAGGAAATGGCCTGAAGTTGTGGCAGGGGAGGTTTAGGTTTGGTATTAAAAAAAGGTTCTTCACCCAGAGGGTTGTTGGGCATTGGAGTAGGCTCCCCAGGGAAGTGGTCACAGCACTAACCCTGACAGAATTCAAGAAATGTTTGGACAATACTCTTAGGCACAGGGTGTGATTTTTGGGGCTGTCCTATGCAGGGCCAGGAATTGGACTTTGATGGTCCTTATGGATCACCTCTCCAACTCAGGTTATTCTATGATTCCATATATCAAATGGAATTAACTCCTTATTTCATGTTATTTGCTTAGTTTTGAGATTTTGATGACTGCTTTGTTACCAAGGTCAGTTTGAAACCAGAGGTGGCCTATTTTCACTGAGGAAGGTGTGCAGGGAATTGCTCTTGCTAGATCACATAAGAAGTGATTTGAATGAAGTGACTGAAAAGCACAAGAGGTAAGATAGACAACTACAGACGATGTTCAGAAAGAGCAATGTGGTGGGCTGACTCCAGCCAACAGCAAAATTCCTACGTTAGCTCTCTCTCCCTGTCCTCTCAAATATGTGCAATGATTTCTTGGGGAGACAAATGCCATAATGAATGCCCCAGCATCCTGTCCACTTCTCTGAGATCTAAGCACAACATTGTTATGGAAGGGAATATCCCTTTTGGCTGTTGGGGGCAACGGTCCCAGCTGTGTCCCCTCCCAGCCTTTCGCCCACTTCCAGTCTACTGGCCTCTGTGTGTGTGTGTGTGAGGTTGGAGAGAAAACCTTGGTGCTGTACAAGAAGTGTTCAGCAACAGTCAAAATGTTGGTGTGGTACCAACACTGTTTTAGCTACAAATGCAAAGAACAGATAATATAGGTTCTTCTGAAGAAAGTTAACTTCATCCCAAGAAAACTTAGTAAAAACAAACAGATTTTAGGAAACTTTATTTTAATTACATGAATCTGTATTTGTGTCTTGGCAGTATAAGAGATAACCACCAGAGATTTATTAAGTGAAGAAGAAGAAAAAAATCTTCTATGTTATCTCCAAATTCCATGCTGACTTTAATTGCTATACTGGTGTCTGTAAATGAATTAAATGATATGCTAATGACTGAAATATTTCCTGGAATGTGTAGATTTTTACATGACAGAAAGTGTTTGAACTTTAATTACAAGATTAAAAGATAGCTTGGTAAGTTTCTCAGGACAATATGTCCCTTGAGTTATTAATTTCTAATTATTACTTACTGTAATTCTGAAAAATATTAGCCAAATTACAGTAGGATACCATCTGGAATCTCAGTTCTATGTAACCAGTGCTCAGCGAGGCTTCTCACTAAGTGGCAAAGTGGAAAAAAGGTTTGATATACAAAAATCCATTCAAGACTCTGGGAAAGCTTTTCATTTCTGCTTCAGGAGCAGCTGATTCTGGTTTGGTACAGTTGTAGAATTAAACTGGGATGAAGAATAGTGTATTTAATTGGATATTTATTTGTTTGGTTCATTGTGACTCGTCACAGTTGTACGTGTTACTTGTAATAATACATATTCTCTCAGTGCTCCAGTGCCAACTTCCTAGTCTCCTGGAGAAGCAGAGAAAGGTGGAAAGAAAGAAGAGATTCTGCATATTCTCAACGTGTTTGCCCTGCTTAATTGCTGAAAACATAAACCTCTGCTCAGAGATGGAGAGTGTAAACGTTAATCAGCACATGGACTAGGAACTTGCCAGTTTGCACTTGCTGAAATGAGTGATCCTTTGCAGACTCTGCAGCGCTCAGAGCTCCTGCAATACCACTTTCCTTGATCCTGGTCTGTTGCCCTTGTGAAAACAATTCACAGCTATTGTTTTCATTTAAGCCCACATCGATTTTGAGCACACTCTTTAAAGTCTTGTCTTCACTATGATACTCTGACTGAGATAGGATGTTTTGTCATTTTTAATCAGTTACAGGTGAAATAAATGTAAGATTCAGTCCTCCTCTTAGACTTGAGCAAAAAGATGCCTTCCTATTTATTTTGGTATTTCTTGTCTAGAAATCTTCCTTCAGAGTTTGAAGTACCTGTGCTCCTTATGCAGTAATTTTCCCTGTGTTCTGGGTGCCTTTGATAAAGACTTCTCCTTATCTGTCTTTTTGTTGTAAGGACTTTTCTACAAATGGAAGTGCTCTGTTTACAGACAGATATATTTGTACCACAGTGAGGATTTCTTATTTTGAAGTTATGCCTAATTACCTAAAGGGCACAGGAGTGATGTAAATAGCTCTGAGTGTTTGGGAAATTAAAGCTATTTGCCTTTTGTTCCTGGTTAGCTGCTGATAAACGACCCTTTCTCCAGTTTGGGCTTTTGAAGCAGAGTCTGCTAGTATATTCATTTGGCAAATTGGACCAAATATTTATATGCACATTTTAATAAGCTCTTAACATCTTTCGCATTGTCAGTTCTCTATAGTACAGAGACACATAATGCAGTATTAATGAAGATGGCGCAATTAGTAATATGCCACTTTGCTTGGATATGTCCTCCCTCTTTATGTATCAATGAATGTCAATGAAGGGAGAAGTGACACACTGGTGAAGTGGTTGAGTGGATTTTGGCTCAACCATCTTTGCATGGGGCCTAAATGTGCTTTTATTAGGCCCTGGAGTTTCATGAATATGGCTTAATAAATAGAAAGGAGCAGTAAAATACACTTCTATATATAAGTAGGTTGGCATAGAGCTGACTTTTATTTACTGCATACACATGTTCTGTGTGTGTATGCACACACACACATTTGCACAAAACATGCATTGCATGTGTATGATTTCTAAATGTGTAGAGTTGTTAGATATCAGCTCCTTTGGATTCAAGTAGTAGGATATCGGGTGCTTAAAGTCTCCAAGGATTTCTTTCTGGTTTTCTAGGCAGGAAACAAAAACAGATATACACATTTAATTTTGAATATGTAGAGTAGGATCTACTAACTGGGGACTAGGAACACTAATTTAATGTAAGTAGTCCTATGTTTTGAGTAGAAGTTCAGGATTTTGGAAAATAAGGTTTTGCAAAATATGTTAAAACTGAGCAGCAGATACTCAGCCAGTCAGAAGTTAGAGGGAGCTGAAATGCAGTCATAAATTTGATGTAGTTATACAAGTTAGGATGAGCAATTTCCATGCCAGACCATCCTTGATATTTGCATGTCATCTCCTAGATTCTATTTCATGCTTTATGTCAGATAAAAGATCTTTCTGGCAGTGGCAGTGCCTTCATCAAGTACCTCAGTGTTCCATAGGCATAATGTATTGGTAAGAGGTTAATAGACTAATTATTTTACTATAACTGCCGTTTTGTGTCTTTATTTTTAAAGAATTTATTATGGTAGCTATCCTGCTGTCAGCAGACAAGCCACTACTCTGTGGTCATTGTAGACAACTGTTAAGAGATGTGACCCAGCGTGATTCCTCTTGGAGTTCTTTCTGTGATTTTGTTTTACTTTCCCTAATCTAGTAGGGTCTCTGTGGCTGCACAGGTATTTTCTGCCTTTTCATATGGGAAAATCTGATTCTTGATGTGGAAAAAACCCCATGCTGTTCAGTGCTGAAAATGCAGATGGATGCAACAACGCCTCACAGTCCTTCCCTTTGCCAGAAATAGCAGAAGGCTTTTAAATTTCCCTCAAATGGCTTTTTCTTGGCAGAGAATTAGATGGTACTAGAAACACAGAGTGATACATTGTGGGGTTCCCAGGGCCAGCTGTAGCTCAGCTTTGTGGTCCAGCTCTGCCTGGAGAGGCAGAGCCGCAGCACCTTTCTTGTGCAGACCTTAGTAAACGTTGAGCTGACTTGCAGTTGAACAAAGCAAATCCTTCGCTCTCCAAGTGCGGAGTCCTTGTGTACTGACATTAATCTCTGTGTGGGGGGTTTGAATAAGACTTAAGTTGTACAAAATGTACCCTATGTATACTGAATCTCACAAAAGGGATGTAGTCTACATTTACAATGAGGAAAAAATAGAACAAGCATTTAAATAGTAAGTCTTTATTGTGGAACAGGATTTTTTTTTTTCTATGTAGAAAAAATCCTGTATTTCATCACTGCAGAAATGTTATGTTCTTTTTCACTCAGGCAGGCTAAAACTTACAACATGAATGATTTCAATAAAAGCGAATGTTGGTTTTAAATGCAGTTCTGTAAAACATATCCTGAGGTGAACCGAAACTCTTCTGTGTACTATATCTGAATTACAAAACAGCAGGACCTGAGCTGAACTATAAAACAGCAGGATCTAAGTGGAACCTTTTAAGGAAAAGCCACATAGGTAATGTACAGTGGGGCAATCAACACTAATTCCCACGAAGTCATCACTAGGCTGTGCCCTTGGAGTGGTGCAAGTGAGAAGTGATTGCAAGGCTGCATGGAGGAAAAAGGAATATAAAAATCCTTGTAATAGCATGTTAATAAAGTATGACTTTGGAAATGTCGCCATAGGATTTTCAATCCAGTAAGCATTCAAAGCTTCAGTTGATGAAATCATCTGCAACCTGGTCTCATTACATTGGAGCACAGTGCTTGTTACAGTGTTCAGGTGTTGATACTGCCTGCCTACCAGTTGCTGTGGTAGAATCATTATACTGGGGCAGTCCTTCATCTAAGCACTTCAGTCTGAAAGAATCTCAAAGAATGAGATGGGTGATAGGTCTATAAGATAAAACACTGGATTGCTTCCAGGTACAGTGGGGTTTTGTTGTTTAAAAGGAATGTTAATCAGTGTTTTGAATAGAAGTGCTTTGTTTAGAAAGGAAACAAATAGGGATGTTCTGTGAAAATCTTTGAAACAAAACTCTTACTTACCATGGTGGAAGAAAACTGGGATGCATATACATTACAAAATGCTGGAACCACTGCATAGTTTAAAGTGCTGGGCAGATTGGTGGTACTCTATGTTCTGAACACTTTCATATGTTTTAATTTTATTTTTTTTTCACGATGGGGTTAGAAAAAGCTGTTAGAAGTTGTCTGAGATGTATCAGAAAGTTTAGTATTTAATGTGGTTTTCTTTCACATGAGCACAGAGCCAGTGCACACTGATTCTCTTCCCATAAACTTGACTGGAATCAGTGCACCCGTGAATAAGTCCCAGCTTTGACAAGGGTGCATTTCCTAGCACAAACAGCAGACTTCATCAGGTACTTCTCTAGCACTCCTAACAAGCCAAATTGTGTTCAATTACATTGCAGATAAATTTGAGTCCTTTTGCCTTGTCAAAAATAACGCTGAATCCTACACAACCTGTTATCCTCTCAATTCATTAGATTGCACAAGGAGTGAAAGTAGATTGCCCTCTTTGGCCTAGCAAAATGTGTAGGGAAATATGACTTCACTGACTCAGCTCATCTCTGCTTTCTCTTTTCCAGAGAAAGATGAACTGCATAAAAAATCGGGTTGAGACTTTGCCAAGAACTGTGCAGTTTCTTGACAGCATCTGTATCATAGTCCTGTCTGAGCATTGATGGCATGCAGCTTCTTAGTATCCCCATGGATGTTGAAGAGGTTAGGCTGGTTTTTATCTGTCTTTCCTCTTTCATGTCTGACCAAAACATTTTGAGTTCAATGATCACAGGAGAAGGCTCCCTGTGGCATGCTAGCCCTGATCTCCCTTCATGCTCAAAGAAGGGCAGTGGTTACATCAATGAACAGGTCCCTGGGGTGCTGCTCAAGGGTGGGAGGTGTAAGGTCAGACACGAGTTGTTTGTAATCCTTCCTGTATGAGAGAGACCAAAAGCTGTCTCATCTAACTGTATTTCTTACAATTAATCAAAATCTTCCTTTTATTTGTGAAACTGAATAGAGAGAGATGCATAAAGATTTATTTAAGGAGCCACACTGTATCTGATTTAATAAATTATTTTTAGTAAAACTGTGTTATGTTTAGTTGAATCAGTTAGTGGAGGAATCACAAGGAAATAGCAGCACAATTTGTTACAAGACCTGTGTTTTTGGCTAAGTTTCTTTAAAGAGTGTTGCTATATAATTCTGCCTTTGGCAAGGTCTATGCATCACCATGATGCGTCTATAAACAGAATGGGAAGCGGCTGTGCTTGGTTAGACGAAGCCAGTAATTCACTGGGCGCTCAGACCTGCACTGAACTCCCTTCAGAAAGCAAACTGTGTGCTGCTGATGCTACAGTCAGGGGAAGCAGAGGGCATTTAGTACCCAAGAAGTGTGTGCTGCTATGCAGTGTTCTGTAAAACAAGAAAAAAAGAAAAAACCCAACAAAACTCCCAAACAAGGAAAAAAAACCAAACCAACAAACGAAAAAGAAAATCTAGCACTAATACTTGCTAATTTGTGTAAGTGGATGTGGCTTCTCTCCACATACTGTACTCTGGGGTATTTTCATCACTGCTGTAAACTACTTGTACTGCTCAGCAGATGCTCTGTCTTCATGAAAAGTGTAAACAAACTTCTGTGGTTAATGATTACAGCTATTAAAGGTTTGCTTTGGATTGTTTCTGTAATATGTTGGGCTCTTGCAAAATATATATATACTTAAAGAAAAAAATTAACTTCATATTCAAAAACCATTTTAGCTTGGCAAGATTTTTATCTTAGGTCTAGCTTTGCTTCAGGCTGGACGTGGCTATTAGGGGATACAACTTTGGCAGGCAGGAGTTTGAACAGTCAGTGTCTGTTGAAGAAATCTTTCCAACCTTAGGCACATTTGCAAAATGATGTTCTGATTATTTCAGCCTGGTGAGATCTTTTTAGACAGCATCTTTGAATGAGGTAAGTGTAATAAAACCATGCATACTCATATAACTTTATAGTCTTGTTCAATACATAGAAAAACTATACACTAATACTTTGTAAAGGTTGAATGGAGCCTAATCAAAGCCTTATGTTTTGACACAGAAGGATTCCTCTTCAAAATGGAATGCTGTAGTACTTAGATTCATTTAAAAATCATTCTGTGCTAGTGAAATAGTTATTTTTGAAAATCACAGTAAGATTTTTGGCATAGTTAGCACACATTCTAATTAGCATATTTCCATGCTTAAAAGAGTTATGATACCATTGTAACAAAGTTTTTTTTCTGAGTTAAAAAAAACACCATATCTTTCTTTTGGCAGGACTGATTCTTTTAGGAGGAATCTGAAATAATGACATAATGAAAAGCACTGTCATTTTGTTCTTAGTTCTCTCCTTTATTCACTATGAAAAAGTAGTGTGTGCTCTACCTATTGTCTAATTTCCTTTACCCTTTCATAATTCAAAGCTTAATCTCATTTTACATATTTTTTACTGTTGTTGCAAAATATTTAAAATATTTTTTGTTTGTTCTAGGGTGAAACACACTATGTTTTTTTAGTGTTATTCCTATATTCCTTAGTTAACTGATCCCCTAGATTGAGTTTGTATGCCTGGCAATGTCACATGCTCTACTGTGCATTTTTTAAGGCAGGAGGGCAAAAAATAATGTTTATAATCCATTTCTTTATTCAAGTTACAGGCATTTGCTATTTTGCATGAAAATATTAATCTACAGTTTATTAACTTTTTGGTTGCATCAGTGTGAAAAACTTGAAAACAGCTTTAACTGGGGAAAGACAGGTTACCATCTTGGCTAGGGTGTGTTGTCTTATTAACCTGTCCTTTTTGTAACAGACATCAGCAGTGATTGTTTGGTGAGACTGTAAGCAAAAGTCACTGCGTGGGTCAGTAGCCAACACTTGGTTGTGTCTCATTCCCTGCTGGTAAACTGCAGTTAACCGCATGGCATCTTCTGTTCCATGTGAATTTATGAGTTTTTCTAAAAAAGAGTGTGTAAATTTGCACACAACTTTAAGTACACCTTGTACAAGTTATCAAATCTAGATTAAATATACATTTATGGAGGAGCTTCTCTTTATTTTTGTCATATGTAGAGGATTAATTATAGTAATTTAAAAAGCTTTATTAATCATAAATTGCTATTTTGCATTAGAACATTGGAATACTTTTTGTCTTCAAAGTGTTAACTTTGATTAAATGCCATATATCATTAGTGTGTACAGGTTTTTAACCTTTACTTGAGAAAAAGGCCTTTCTCTTCAAGAGTCTCCAGAACACATTCTAAGCAGTACACAAATGTGACTAGGCTCCCTTGAAGTAAAAAGCAATACTTTTAATTGACATAAATGAAACCAGATTGACAAATATATGTACAAGGGTTGTTTCTCCCACCAGTGAACTGAAACCCCTTCAGGGGGTGAGGGCCAGTCTCCATTTCACCAATTTTCTGGCTCTGTAACTTCATTGATTTCCATTGCACAACCATGACATGTGAAATGGAGTGGACAATCAGACCCTAGGGATGGTGGTTGCACCGTCAGCTCTGCCTTGTGCTTTGGGGCTTGAAGTGTAAAGGGAACTACATGCTCTCCTCTCAAACACTTCTACAAGCTGGGTGCTGTCACAAGTGGATGTATGTCCTCTCCTCCTATGTGCCACATATGAGCAGCTGGTATTCACATATGTGGTAAATGGTACACAGGAGAGATTTTGGCTCCTGGTACAGAAATCCAACTAAAGAGGTAGAGATCTAGACAATAGCTTTCCTGTGCTCAGGAAACCCAACTTAAGCTGTCTTCTGTAGATGAAAAAAAGCAGTATTCTTTAATAAAGGTCTATAGATGATGCATCCTATAAGTAATGATAAAAAAAGTCTTTATTAACATATCTTAGGACATATCAATCAAGTAAATTTGCAAATTTTTGACTTTGTAACTTTGTAACTTTGACTATGTTATTTAAAGGAAGAATAATATTGCCTTTTGAAAATATCTCATGCTAAAAAAGAGCTATCTATTGTTTCACTGTCCATTTGCTTTTCTAAATCCTATATTTAATCAATATGTACTACAATATAGACAGAAAAAATTTGCCTGGAAAAAACTGGTTTTGCTAATGACAGTACCCAAGGAATAATGAGAACATCCTCAATATGTCTTGAAAGACATGGTAGCATGTAGCAGGAAATCCTAATCGAGAAATTCAAATCGGCTTGATTAGGAGTTGCATCACATGGGATACAGGCTATGTCATGTCTTCTATGAAAAGATACTGAAATGCAGTCATGGTTTCTAGGTTGAAAGGACAACTTCCTTCTGCAGATGTGTGCCAAAATTAATGTTAACTGTAGTCTTCCTGGTTATTTTCCTTGGCAAGAGATGAAAATGAGCATATTATTTATGGAGTTAGAGACAGCTTGTCCAGGGATGACAGGCAAACAACATATCTATGTCATGCTGCCCCATGGCTGGCTGCAGCCATGGTAAGTTATTGCTATAAAAAACTGTGTCACAGGCTGGAGTGCCTTTGTCTCAGCTTAAAACCTTAGTAGAGCTGGTGAAGCAAGCAGAGATCAGCAGACACCCTGAAGCATGACAGCATGCTCTCCTCCCTCCTCCAGGGAAGGGGACTGTCCCTGGTCCTGTTGGGTTGGTCCCACTCAAGGCTTCCTTATGTGCTACAAAGCCCCAGCCAGAGCAGCTGCCAGCCTGGTGGCAGTGCCAAAATGCCACTAAAGGAACTGACCTGGTGCGAGCATTTGGTCTGCAGCCTGTGCTGACAGCTTTGTGTCACTGCTGTTAAGCTTCCACTGTTGATCATTTTGTAATCGTGTAAATGACTGTGTAATGTTTTGCAGCTGTAGAACCCACATATCAAGGTCTTGGTTCATGGTACAAGTAAGTGAGATGTTGGAAGGTGCAGTATTTGCCTCCAACTGTCAATACTCTCAAAGTTTGGTGATAATGAGTGATTTTTGGTGTAGGTACTGATTTAGGTCAGAATGAGACCTTTCCTTGTTCTTGCCATAATGTATAGTTCTCCTATAACACATTAATCTACCGTTTAGATATAGTGCATCTTTTTTTTTTTTAAATGGTCTATTTATAGCCATAGAATAAAATGAAGAATTGAGTTCATTTGCCCTCCATGGGCTGCAGTGATAGTAGCAGGTGTGTTAATATGCCCTCAGCCTTTCCACATGTTACTATTTCTCATAGCATCCCTGTGCTCCCATGGGTACTGGCTGAATAACAGTGGAAATGACTAAAAGGAAATCTTGATTTATAGCAGCTAGATGCAGCATCTCAACCCAAATATCCAAGTTTTCATGACTGGGAGAGAAAAGTCATTTTCCTGAGCTGAGCATCCTGAGGTGGTTTTGCTTGTTTATGTATTTAGTTCTGTGAAAGAAGACAAATGTAGGGGCATGAAAATCAAAAGGAGTGTGAAGGCAGTCTGAGCTGATTCAGCATATTCTGGGTTCATCTGGGGGTAGAAAAATTGGCTGATTTTCCTCATAGCAGTTCATACAGTGCTGTGTTTTAAACTGGTAACCAAAACAGTATTGGTAATACAGCAATGTTTTAGCCACTGAAAAATCAGATGTTTTAGCACTTTGCCACTGAAAAGTCCTATCAACACCATTGAGGCTTTCTCTGTTTCTCAGTCTTCTACTTCAGTGAGTACATTGAGGGTGGGCAAGAGGCTGGGAGGGGATGCAGCTGGGACAGCTGATCCCAACTGAGTAAATGGATATGTCATAGCATGAATGTTATAATGAATAATGAATGTTATAATGAATGTTATGCTTAGCAATAAAACCTGCATGTGGGGTGGGTGGTGTGTAAAGCCGGGGAGAGTTTTTTCTAAGCTAGCTGTGGCATCACTCTGGCTGGATATCAGTTTGCTGGTGGCAAGAGATTGCTTTTCTTCCTGTCTTTTTCATCACTTATTGAACTGTCTGTACCTTGACCTGTGAGTTTATGTGCTTTTTGCCCTTCCAATTCTCTCCCCTATTCTGCTTGGGGGTTAAGTGATTTACCTGCCAGCTGCAGTCAATCTACAAGCACTGTGCTTTGAGAATGACATTAGTGAGGATTCTTTTATATTTAATGCTTAGTGGTCAGTATCACCTTATGAATCCTTCATTTTTCTTTCTTATAACTGTATTATTAGCTGTAGTATCACAGACTCAGCTTATATTTTGACTGGAAAGGTCAAGTTTAGTTAGCTCTTGGCCTCTTACAAGCCTAAGTAAGATCAAGTATTTATTGACAGCAGACCATCATATGTTCATTCAATTGAATGAGATACTGTAGATGGCCTGGGTGAGGGGATTGAGGTATTCTCCCAAGAAAATATCCCCAGGGAAGCAGGTCATACTCATTCAATGAGTCAGTCCTCTTTCTGGTCCAGTAAATCATGAATCACAGTTTGTTTAGTGGCACAGCTTCAACAGGAAGGTGAATTATGCCACACCAGACACCCTGTGTATGCTGAGGATGTACTTTCTGCAGGGAAATATATATTCCAGCCTCTTTGGGCTGAGGAGAGTACATTGCGTAGTGCTTTCTTGAACAAGTGATTTGTCCACTGGGCTATTACATAAAAGAAGTATTCCAACCACTGAGAAGCAGAAATGTTTGTGTCTGTAGTGTTTTAAAATGCTTAATTCTAGAAGTATGTGTGAAATGTGCATTGTGCATGCCTCTCAGATTAAATCCTTCTAGGGAGCTGTGAAGAGCATGTTGTCCTGCCTGAACACTGGAACTGTGATGCCCAGAACTCCAGGGTCCATGTTCCTGTTTCTCAGTGTCAAGTGGGAAGAATTAAAACTGGGATGATATGTATTAATGTACATGGGAACATAATTTACAAGGTTCTTCTAACACGTTTCTGTCATGTGTGGGAGTAAGCAATTGCTTACTGTAACTAAACTCATCTAATGAGTTACTATTACTTGATTTTTGTTTCACCTGTTGGTTAGGAAAGTTATACAGAAGTAAAGATCCAATGCCCCGATTCCAGGTAACTGACTTAAGAAAATGGACAGGCCTTAACTGGTAAGACCAAGGGAATTGGTTTAAATATGGAGGTAGAAAATGAATAAGCTGGGAGACAAAGCCTTGTGCAGAGTTTGTCTTGAATTGAACTAGAAAATGTGAAACACATATCAACATTTCATAGGTAAGTTCTTGTAATTTGCTTGTGATTCTCTAGCTGGGAAAATGTGAAACAGACCTAATTTTGTCTTGCATTTTTGCAACAAAATGAATATTTATGTGCATACATCAAAGAAAAAAAAATCTTGTAACGTGTCAGATTATTTTATTGCAAAGTGTACACCTCAAATTTGTGATTTTAAATTTTCTGTTTTTATGAGATTAGCTGTGTTGGAACACTTTTCCACTTGGAAAGGTGATTTTAGGAACAGGATTCCTTCCTAGGCTTTGTGCAATACTAAGGGTTTGAAATTCTGGCATTACCTGAGGAAAATGAATGACCGTTGTTAGTGATTTTGTTCTTTTAGTCAACACTCTTTTCCCCCCAGCAGTATTAGTAAATAAATATGTTTGCTTCTTCCTTTACATAGCTTTATCTGTTAAAAAATGCCAATTTTCTTTGTAGAATAAAAATAAACTTGCTATGTCTATTTCAACTTATTAAATCAGTATGTTGTATTAGTCATCACTTCAGTGTACAAGATAAAATTCTACAGTAGTCCTTGTTGCCAAGTATGCTGTTGTTGAATGTAGTGTGACATGTTTAAATTCATTGCACAAAAACTCTGAAGAAACTTCCAAATGCAAAGATAAATATGTACACACGTACATATTTAGCCAGTGCTCCTATGTGTATTTAAGTGTAGAAGCTTAGCTATACTTTGCATAGGTAGTTTTTTAAATTACTTTTATGTGTGATTCAGACAAGGCAATTTTGCACTTAAGATGACTTTTAACTTTGCTTACTAAACAATTTGTTCTTGCTCACATAAAAAAGCACTTTTTTTTTTTTTTTTTTGTATTGCTGTCACCAGGGATATATGTATCCAGGAGAGGAAACATTTGTTCCCAAGATTGCATTTGCTAGGAGTGAGTTGGATGCATTCAATTTTATCTTTTTGTGTTGATGGTGGCTAAAAGTGTGAAATACCTTTCTTCACTGACAAGTTTAGAAGAAGTGAAAGGATGCTCAAATACCCATGGAGATCTTTCCTTTGAGAGCCTGCTGGTAAATATCAAATAATGTTTACCAAACAGGCTGTTCCTTATCATCACAGGGTCAACAACACCAGGAGCAGGCTTGTTTTTTATAGGAGTTTAGGTAGAATGATTTTACCCTTTTTTTCCCCTCAACTCTTCACTTTTGGCTTAACTTTTTGGTTTTGGCTTCTGTTTCTCCATTGCTTACTCCATCCCATTGCCCTGTTTCAGCAAGTCAAAATACTAACTTTTGACTTAGAAGCATGTTGGTAGTTAATACACAGTTTTCTCAATTAGAAATCTTGCCAGCTTGTTTACATGATACCTGGTTCATACTGATGTGTGACAAATTTAAATGTTCGTGGAAACAGTTGTTTTTTTCCTAATGCTGAACAGGAATTCTTTTATGCAAAACAACATCTTATGCCAATCCTAAATATTTTTACTGTTTGTGCAGTGCTGCTGCTTTATCTTTCACAATTTTTCTCTATTGCCTTTTGCTATAGGACTGTAAAGAAATATATATTTCTGTTTCCTCCATAAAACAGGAAAGAGCATATTAGTGATAGCAACAGATGTCATCATACCAAAGTAGTCATCTGAAGCCTTGAAGACACTCTTGTATTACTTTTTAATTTTGACAAATGTGAAAAACAAAGACTTAATGGATGAAAGAAGATAGTTCCAAATGCACTATGGGCCAGGGAGGGATTAGTCTGTCCATACCTAATAAAAATAAACATTTTGCTTTAGAGTAATTACTCAGGAATCTGTGTGTGAGTGCAAATACTTATGGATCAATGAACCAGATGTTTGCCCTGCAGTGCGTTGGCTCCTCATGTGAAAGCCATGGCTAACAAAAGAAAGGGTAAATGTTTTAAGGGCAATGACTGAACGACTTGAAGCCAAGGTCATGTAGCAAAAAGCAAAATCTCTGTCTTTGACCCTTCCCAGAAAACTGAAAGGGGAATGGTAAAAGAACATACAGTTTGTTGATACATATCTGGGGGAGAGGAGGAGACTCGAAGAACGGATTAGCAAATGGACATTATTGCATTGCTCAAGATGTGGTGGTATATTTACAATGTATTTCTAATAAGAAGAAACATGGAAAGGAAACAGTCTAGAAAACAGAGAAGAAATGCAGAAGGGACTGTGTAAGGTGTAAAGGAGTTTTGCATGCAAGACATGAATGGTGGAAGCTACTAATGGCAATGGCAGCATGAGAATGGCTTGCAAACTGATGGGGTGATATGATTCACACCAACAGATCAATGCCACTGAAATCTGACTTTGCTGTATCTAGAAGACTTTTGCCTGAAACTGTGAATGGTGGTTACTGGCATGAAGGGACAGCAACCAGCTGGATGAACAGCTGCTTCTCCAGAAGGAAATACCCTGAAATTTTATGGGTTTAGTTATACTCTAGGAATTAATTCTTATTATTGTTTACTTATCTTGTTTTCTTTTTTTTTCTTTAAAAATTGAAAGGTTCAACTTTTTCTCTTAAATTTGTAGGTGGGCAGAAGTGGTTGCTGTGAGTGTGATTAGTATAATTTTCCCAACACTCCGCATGGGTCTTCAAGCAACTGTTTATCTAGGAAGTCCCTTAAATTTGAATGCAGTTGTGTTCTTGTCAGCTGAATTGTGGCAGAAAGGTTACACTGAAAAGTGACTTGGATGTTTGGCTAGCTGAAGCAGTGGCATACTGATTCCCAGGAACAGCAAATATAAATAATGCACATAAATGCGTCAAATCCAACTCTGAATTAAGGCTCAGTTTCTGCTTGTGATGTTGAAGGAAGAGGAAGCAATCTGGATTCAAAGTCCTACATATTTCCATGCACATTTCGAAGCAGAAGTTGAGCTGGGACTCTTTTATATTTATATTCTGTTTTAGGGAAAGTTAACAGAAGTTAAACATGGAGTGAAAGACTTTCTTTTTCTTCCAAACCTGTCAAATATATTAGTGATCCTTTCTGCCCTGAAACAGCAAATGATTATGAGAAGCTTTCAAAAGCAGATGTCTGAAGAACCACATGCTTTCAATGTGTAGAGCTCTTACCCTTATACGTAGTGCCTGTCATAACGAAGCTGTCATGCTAGCCAGGAATTGAGGAGATGTATTTATGCATTGCTGCACTCAGAGAAGCTCCTTTCCATAGGCTGGATTATAAAGACAGTTGCTGAGTAATGTTGTCTGTGGCACATTTTAGGTGATGACATTTTGACTGTTGTTTTAACGTACATAATTTAGCCTTTCTCAGCACAGAGTAGGTGTTCCAGTTCTTCTGTCATCTCAGTTTTATTAAACCTAAACCCCAAAGAGCCACAGGGATGGAGTTTTTTTATTTACCTTTTTCTGTTTGTGGTTATGGTTACCCTATGTTTATTGACTGAGAAGCGGTTTTTAAATCTATCATGTTTAAAGTTTTACTCTTATTTTTTTTTTACCTTTCTGATACAGAAATGCCACTTATATTGCTCTTACTATTGCTTGGTCTTGAGGAAGTCTGCTCATTTTCTGTTGGAAAGCTTTAGAAATTCTTGAAATTTGACTGACAGAAGTAGTGTTTCTCAGAAAGACTGCTGAGATTTTCGGCTTGGTTCTCTTAGGGTTGTGAATCATTTAGCAGCAGATTCTACAGATCTGTCAAATCTCATGCGTTATACATAGGAGTCATTCATTTTGTCCCTGTCTCTGTCTCACATATTTGCAACAATTCTGCAGCTTCTCTTCTACTCTTTGAGCACTGACATTTACGCAATTGCTGACCATACAGAGATTCAGAGGAAAGTTTGGATTCTGCACAGGTAATGACAAAAACATTGCTTTCCTTAAAGCTGATGGTCCATCTATAACGGACATAGACTGCACTTGAGCATTACTGAATTGGCTTTGTTGCATACTTCCTTTCCACCATCTCTTCCACCTACCTTGTCATGCCTTGTTTCTTGGAGCCTTAACAGTCAGTGCAACCTATACTTGTGCTTCTCTCCGAAGGCCATCTAGGTAGAGGTTTACATGGTTGACTACTCTCTCTCCAGCTTTACTCAGTCGGAGAATTGCTTGACACAAATGGCTTAGTACCCTGCTAGAGTTATTTTGAGATAAAATGTAATATGCTGCTCTGTAAATATGGTGCTTTGTAGGAAGAGAAGTATTGTAGCTATGATGGCATCCTGGTCTTTGTTTCTTCTTGATTGGAAATGCATATGCATTCATATTTTTATAATGAGCAGTGATACCTTCATGTCTTAAGTACACTAGATGTGTTGAAAACATGTAATATATGGAGTAGAAATAGCCAAGTGGGAAAACAATACATCCAGGAAAGTCCAAAAAGGTGTCAGACCCTTCAGAACGTGACAGTTAAGTTTTGAGACTGCTGAATAAATCAGTATAAAATAGGGGGCAATAGCAACTCAATTCAATCCATAGTTTGCATTTTGTATTGGGTAGGTAGAGAAGGAAGAAATGACTAAATGAGTTTCTGAGGAACAGAACATGAACTAACTTAATCTTGTCTGTTGATGTTACAGAAAATGTGAGTGTTGTAAGGTTTGAGTGTGGCTGCGTTGTGTTGGTTTGGTTTGGTGGGGTTTTTTTTGGGGGGGGGGATAGTGGGAGGGGGTTTTTGTTCTTAGTGTTCTGTTTTTTTTATTTTCCCAGATTGTTAGCTGAAAAACTTGAAGACTTAATCATTTGATGTTCTGAATAAAGCTAAAATATATGTTACTCTGTGATGCCTTAGGGCACTAATATTATTTCTGATGCTTTTTTCATTGCTAGTGACACCTGTATTCTTCCTGCAACACATTCCTTGAGCTACCTCCATGCTGTCCTGAGTACCTCATTATTCGGTGGCATGCAAAAGTAAGAAGCTGTTAAAAAGGAGTCAAAATGACATTTTGAGTAATTTGGGTAATTGCTGGGTGGAAAGGTAGTCTGATATTTTATGTCTGATTCATGGATAGATTTTTTTCAGGTGTTTATCTTTTAGTCTCACAGTAGAGCTCTTTAACTGTTATTTGGATTAAAAATGCATGCAACAAAATTCGTTGCGGTATGAGAATTCCATTATCGTATTATCAAATTAACATGATTTTTAAGAGGTTTTTTTCCTTGAAGCTTTTAATTTGGTCACAGTTGTGATACTATTTCCCCAAACATGGATTCAGCTGCACTATTAGAACTGTGGTTATAAATCCAGCCAATGCCCATACTATGCCGTGATTAGGTAGTTCCTGCAATGGCATAGATCTCTGTGGAGACCTGTAGCCTGCAAGGTGAGGTGATTGCTCATAACTACTGGGCACATATCCCCATACATCACTGCATGAAGACATCAATCCTTTTCAAGGTTAAAAGGATCTTTCTCAGAAGCAGCCATTGCTGCAATTCACAAAGGCAATAGTACAAGCAAGTTTTCATTCTTGAACACTTTTGTTGCTGTTAGAATTTCTTTCAGGATGATAGGAATTTTAAGCATGTTATGCAGCACAGAAATTATGGGGTGTAGCTGCAGAGTACATCACCTTCAGGGCTCATCTTCTCTTAATTTCCTGAGTTTTCAACAGCAGAAACCTGTACTTGATGGGACATGCAAATGTGCATGTTTATCTTCTTTCCCTCTTTTGGGCTAAGCCTCCATTTCAAATGGCAGTGAAATATCTTTTTTCGCTGTATATATTCCTAAGGGGTTTTTTTCCTGGTCAAATTACACTACAAAATGCATAAATGCAGTAATTTTGTAAATGATTTTCTATGTTAGAGATTCAAGTTTTCAGGGAGTTTGTTTCCAGTTCTGCTGGTGATTTAAGCACCTGGGTGTGGAGTAGACCTTTTTGGAGTCCATTCCTTTCCTATTACTGAGACTTAATGCATGTAAAGTTTTTGATTATTACATTAGGTACTATCACATCCCTCCCTACTAGGAAGAAAAACTGACTTCATTAATGAGTCATGTGCATCTGAATGGGGCTTCAGTTTACAGTGTTGCCCAAAGTATTTTTGAGTGGTTTTAGGTAAAAGAAATATTTGTATTCTCTGTAAACTGGCAGTTTATATTTCTGTCTTGGAGCTATTTGAGGAGAACAAATCCATTAATATATTTAAGAAGCTTAGAAACTGCACAGACAAAATCTCAAAAATCTAGGCAAATAGAAAAAAAATTTTCTGGATGAATGAAACTGGAAAGTTACAGGATTTTGTTCCTTTTTTTCCTCTCTTTTGCTTTTGGTTTTCTTTTTATTTTTTTTTCAATTCTCTATTGTCTACATAAATTTTGTAATTTCAAACCAGAATCTGACATTACCATAATATTGAGTTGAAAAGCATGTAAAACAAAAATGGTTTTGTTCAGTGTTATAATAATGAATTCTGACCCCCTTTAAGCACAAATTCAACTCCTTCACATTCAAAGAATGTGCCATTTCCTACCCAAGATCTCATAATGCATTCTTAAATTCTCTAGGAGTTTTCTTAGAATGTGCAAGAAAAATAATTTATTATTTTGACTTAAAATCCATTTACACACAATCTGTTTTGGAACATTAGTATTTGTCAGACTAGTGATCTTAATGGAGTATCAGAAGCTCTTTAATCACGTTAGGTCTTTGTTCAGCTTCATTTGCAGATGACTATTTTTAATATAGAAAAAATTCTATCCTTCTAAAATTTTTCTCTGTAACTTGCAAATTGGCCTTGATAGAGAAAGAAAGTACTCTTTCCTGAAGGATTTCAGTGGCAGATAGCATAACATTGTAGAGGCACATGAATAACACATTTCACAACTAATGGATCTGGAATCCAGCAAACTTAGTACTTGTTTACAGAGATGTAATTAATACACTAAAAATACTTTGTTCCTATTTAAGGTGTCCAGTCGATATCAACTTTAATGCCATTTTGATTTGAAGGTATATTTAGATCCATAGTTGCAATAGTGTGTGTGAGTCTCTTCCAGAAATATTCAGTACACCTGTAAAAGTTGTGACAAGAATGTGTGCACTGTATGCTAGTTATGTGCAGTGCCTTAATGCAAAGCCTTCAAAACTCAAACGAAGCATTCTTGGAGTGCTGTAGATCCAGTGCTAAATGACCAAGTTAAACCAAAGGTATCAAAGGCTAACCTTGATCTCCACTATTTGCATGTGCGTGGATGCTTTGGTAGATGTAGGTATGTGTCTACCTGGGTGTGTGGACAGAATACACCCCGAAGAACATTGTTTGGTGCCCCTGTTTGCACAGTGCCAGTGAATGCAAAAAGAGAATGGGATGTGGACAGCCAGCTGTCTACAATATTTCATATGATTCCCATATTACCTATTCTTTGATGTCATCTTTAGGCATTTTAATATACACTGCAATGAGCACATTCTTATCCTTTGTGAGCATTGAGTATTAGGTATTTATGTTCTGGCTCTGACACATGGAATATTTGTGACGTGCTAATATCGCAACTTTGTGGAAGCAAAAATACACTTGAGAATGCAATTGCAGTTTTGGCAGTACTGATTTATTTTTATTATTTTGTCCCTTTATTATATCTTCTCATATTAATCTGTCCCTAGACTTGATGCATAAAATAAGGCACCAATTTTAATGACTGCAGGTGCTATGTGAATTTGAGACATAAATCTATAAATATTTATTTTTTGTTGGACTTTGGGGTTAAAGGACCTAGAATCAGTAAATACAGTCTTTCTTGACTTGCAACAACTAAGTACAGTTTTTTATATCCATAAAGGGAAAAAACTGACCTGCTGTTTAGCACGTCTGGAAGCCAAGACCAGATCATCTGTCTGAAAGTTCTTTTTCCCTTATCAATTTTAAATATCAATGTAAATAATTTTAGCCCAGCATAACCTGTATACAACTGTTGACTCTAAGATTGAAGAAATTTGCATGAATTTATTTGTTTTCGTCTAAGAAAATGACTGTGAGAATTGTATCAAAATAATAAGTTGAAGAGCTGGCTGCAATATAAAAGGTAATTGATCTTAAGAGCTGGAAAATAGAATCTGTGTTTTTATTTTAAAGGCAAGAAGAAGTGGTCAATGCAAAAACATTCTGTGCTCATTTTAAGCTATAAACTTCTGTGTAAGTGTGTGAACACAGCGGAAGGGAAGAAATATCTCATAATTACGGTAAGTTCATCTTCAGCAAAAGGTGATGGTCCCTGCTGTGTGTTCCTCTGAGAATTACACTGTGCTTGTACCTTCTGAGGCATACAGTGGCTAACCACTGGGTAAATAGACCAAGTATCTCTTGGTCCTACTGAAACAAAGCCCTCTATGAGCAGGCTGATTCTGGGAGAAAGCTGAGTATTGCACAGTGGGTGTAATTCAGTAATTTCATTCAGTAATCTGAATGAAAAAAAGAGGTGGTACTTGACGTGGCTAAAATCTTTCACCCCTTTACTGGAGTTAGCATTGCTAGAATAATGATGCAGAGCTGGTAGAATAATAGATTGGAATAGCAGCATCCATAAAGAAGCTCCTTCAGGTCACAGGTATTTCTTCATAATCTTGTTATTTTACAATTTATTCAAATATTAAACTTTTGCTTTGATATAACAGAAACCATTTTTCTTCTCAATGTTTTAGATTTTTGATGAAAATATAGTGAATTGACTGTAATATATAGGGGTTTTTAAATGTTGATTATGTTATGGTGACTTATGTAACTTTGTGCAAATGGAAATATTTAGCTGAATTAAATTAATGAAAATGTTTGGAATTAAAAGCTCTAGGTCATTTAAATTATCATTGGATACATAATTTGCTTTCATTTAAAGTAAGATGATGCATCTCTGATCTAGATTTTTTCCTAGCTTTCAATACTCCAGTTACATGTCAGAGAGCCTGAGTAGTTACTGTTGTCACTCACTAAACTGATTTAGAACTGCCTGAAGAGGCACCATTTTGCTTGTGATCCTTCTTTAGTTTCACCGATTCTTGGAACACAAACACTTCAACTCTATTCCCAGTGCTACTGTTGAGAAACTGTTCAGTAACATCTAAAAATATTAGACCTTAGGATGTTACTGCTCTCCTTTGTCTTTTCAACTTAATAGTCTCATTTTCTCCTCTTTATTTTCCTGCATTTTTCAAATTTTGCTAAAAATAGCCTTGAACGACCATCAATGCAAAAAAATATTTTGCTGAGTAATTTGTTACACCTTCAGTTGACCTTATCACATTTCCATTCCTATTCTTCCTGTCCTTCAGTCATCTGTACATCTCTGCTTTGACCAAGTTTTAGGAAATGTGGTATTAAGATTCTGACTGCTTTAGGCAGAAAGACACTGAGTATCTCATGTGGGATAGTAGATTAAGTAACACTCCGTGGGTTATATCAGGATAGTTTATAATTTACATCAGTAAATGAACATAGCTGGTAGGTTAACTGGCAGCATTTGCCATTCATACTGTACTAATTAGTTTTAGAACTCACCCAGTGAGAATGAGTGGAACAGGAGGTGGTGGACTGATGCAGTATATATTTGTAAATGCCGAATTTTACTTAAGAAAGATTTGGGAAATGCATTCTTAAAATGTTTGTCTTTCTAAACAAAGTAATAAAGCTTTTATGAACATTTATATTAGCAAAGTCAGTACTAATTTATTGATGGAAACAAAATGCAAAAGTTACAAACAGCAGAATTGAAATATGAGGCTAAGTGTTGAGGAAATATTCTTCTCCATGCAGAGTCCTGAATTTGAATGCTACTGCAGAGACTGTACATCACGTATACCCCAAAGTGCTTGGCATGTGGTTACATTGCAGCTTAAGGAGAAACTGAAAATTCTGACCAAGGTAAAATTTTTCAACCACCCTTTTGGTTATGCCCAGGGAAGCCTGCTTTGAAGAGAGGGAGATAAAGAGAAAAGTTCCTGTGAAGTTTTTGCCTGTAGCGACTTCTACCTAATAAGATATGCAGGGACATATATAGCCTTAATGACACCAGAATTTTGCTTTTCTTCTTACTGATTATAACCTGGCATGCAATTTTATTCTGCAGACATATGTCAGAATGGCTAAGATGAAGGCACATTTCAATATTTTGATGGTAAAAATTATTTGGGGCTTTATTATTATCTTCAGAAAATGAATTACAAGTGCAGAAAATGTAGCAATGATGTTAAAATGGCAAAAGTTTGTGTTAGAGTTCTGAGTTTTTGATGAATAAAACATTCATGTGTGCTTAGTTTTGCCATACAATAGCATTATGGTTTAAATTAAGGCATTTTGGTAAAAGTAATCTGAGATAAGGTTAAGAAGGCTTCTAAAATGAACTGTCTTCCTCTTTTAATGACATGTGATTTGAGATGTATGGAGAAGTGTTTTTCTTATCTGCTAAATCTACTTGGCATATACTCTGGTGAGGAAGTGACTGAGATTGAGAATGTCTTCTAAGAACATCCTGAAAGCACTCAAATCTGGTTCATATCTGTCTTTAACACCTTGATTTTCTAAAAGTGTTATATGTATTCTTGCCAGTGGCTGGATGTGGAGTGTGGACTGGCCCTCTGACTCATCCTGATGCTCCAGAGCATTTTTTCAGTTGGTGATTTAGACTGCTATTTGAAATTTTGGAGGCTCGAGCTCTGTGTTACTGCTCATTACTGTTATCTTCACTGAGACGATTCAGCAGTTCTTCCCAAGTAAATCACCAAGATGCAAATTTTCCTTATTTCTTCTATTAGCTGACCTTGGTAATACCTTGTATAGCTAGCCACATGCAAAGCTATTTGTCACTAATATAATAATAGTATTTGTCACTACTAGAATAACTAGAGCCTTACGTCAGACAACAATACATTATAGGTAGGAAGCACGTCAGATTAAATGTACACCACCAGAATAATTTCCACAATAATTAATCTGTTGATTCAACCAAGGAACTTATCAAATGCTGCTGTAGTTTCTTAACTAACACATTTAATTTTGGAGGTTTCAAGTTTATAATTTGATACTTGCCCCTTGGGTTTCTTTTGCATCATCTTTGTTCCTATTGAGAATCCATTAAGCATTCTTGTTGCAATGCACTGTGAGAAACTGTCTTGACTTCTGATCTACACATGTGGTTGTAGGCTCATTTGATACTCTGTTCGTTATTAGGTGTTTTGGGATGCTAATAGGTTAAAACATAATTCACTATTGACCTGATTTTGCATTCTGAGTTTAAGACATGTTTGTGAATCAGGAGGCTTGTATAGAGATTATTTTAGAGATTGGGGCTTGCTTATTTTTTAATCTGTTCTGTACATTGGTAGCTAAAATCCAAAAGGTTGAACCAGGTTATGAAGAGATGTAGCAAAATATATAATTTATTTTCAGTGAAACTTACAACAGAGTGTTGATTAAAAAACCCCAAAACCTCATAGCATAGAAAGTTCATTATGAGGATTTTGTGGGAGGGGTATGGCAGGGGGCTTAAAACACTGGATTTTTGTCATTATCTCTGCCTCCTTGTAAGCTCTCTAATACTTCCCAATCCCTGCCACTGAGTGACCTTTGCTTAGAGAGTTGGATGGCAGCCCTTGACAGAGCCTTACAGCCAGAACACAGTAATGATAGCTGAAAAATCACCCATATATCAGACAAAATAAAAAGGGTAAGGATGAGGGAGAGGAAACCTGATATTTCCTTATTTCTCCTCCATTTTGTCTTCTTTCAGGTGTCAGCTTGAAAAAAGTTTTTAGGTATGTTAAAATATAAAGGTAGAAAAAATAGACCTAATTTTTAAAGGCTCTATCTGGTCTTAACATGTTTTCAAACAGACTTTTCCCACTATTCTGTAAATCTGTTCCAAATACATATGGGCAGCACAGAGGTAGTGACATTTGGGTTACTCATAAAATCAGAAACAATCCTGATCTAGGATCTTTTTCTGAAAGCTGAGTGCCAGTGTAGGGGACTATGTTTGGCTTTTTCAACAGGTGGGAAAGATGATTCCAAATCCAGTGAACTGCAGTGACAAGTAGTCATTTAATTTACTACTTTTAAAAATTCTTCTTTAGGACTTCAACTGAAAGCATTTTAACTTTGATTCTTTGTCTTAACTTCTGGAAGACTTTAGAAATAATTTTTCATGCACTTTCTGTGGTTATTTAAGTAAAACAGTTCATAATCAACTGAATTGTTCCAGAATAGGTATCTAATAACGAATAGATCTTGTTGTATGGAACTAGAAAAAGAGGAACAAGAGTAAGTATATGCTGGATGTTGTTGATGGTATTTCACACTTTGTATTGACTTTGTTTAACATTTTAATTTTCACTGCCACAAAACTGAAAAGTAAAGGAAAGATACACTGCTCTTATCAGTGTCATTTGTAACTACTCAGTATAGTATCTTATTGTGCATGTAAAATTCACTAAACTCTTGCTTCTATTTAATAACAGTAGCTTAAAGGAAGAGTAGTATGAGACTATCATGACTTTCAAAATTGGTATGAGTTGATTTAGATGAAAATCAGATGTTTGTAGTGAGATTTAACTCCTTCAGACATAAGCAAAAACTGCTCCACATCAAAACTCTCCTGAAACATTCTTGTGCTGAGATTGTGATATGGTATAAGAACATTATTGGTGAGAGAGATGGTATCCAATTCCTGCCCCAACACCAGTTCAGTCAAGTAGTATCTTGCATGTCCTCATTCCAGGTACTCCCAGAGAATACATGATCATTTAATATTATCTATCTGAGAAAATCTAGTAATCTAGGTTTCTTAGTATGAGAGTATCTCTATATAAGATGACAAATCATCCTCTGTAATGCTAGTCTTTATTATTGATTAGGAAAAGATACTAAGTGAGTAAATTATACTCTTGATTTAGTTGCTTAAAAACAGGGGAAAACAATTTTACCATTAAAACTGGTTTGAGCTGCATAAATGAAAATAGCCCCTGAAGGTACTCTATCTTAAAACAGAGTTCAGGGTATTAAAAATTCAAAACACAACGCATAGTCAGAGTTGGTTGTTCCCTAATGCTGTCTGATAAAAACAAGTTTATTAGAGTTTGAAATCTGTTTTCCACAAGGAACTATTGCTACACTGGGAAAATACACAATTTTAGATTCTTTTATTGAGGGCTTTTGCGGTTTTAGCCAAATAGGCAACTAGTCAGCATTAAAAGAAAATACCAATATGACAATGTTTAGAAGCCAAATTTGAGACTACAGTAATAGGATAATAATTCTGTAGTTCCCCCTCCCTGGAATTAAAAATGGAGTGGATATAGTTGGAAAACAATGAAGTCTTTTTTTTTTTTTATCCCTGCAAACTCAATGTAATTTTGAATTCTTCACTAAACAAGACTTTTTTTCTTTTTTTTTTTTTCTTTTTTTTTTTCCCCTCTCTAACATTTCTTTAAAAGGAAAGTACCTGTGTGGCAGAAGACAGCAGAAACTAAAATACAGACTTTGGAAAATATCTGGAAAAGTGCTAAGTGACATTGAAGGTAATATGGTCATGAATCCAGATGTATTTGACACAAATTAGGTAGCTTGATTTTTTTTTTCCCCATTATAAAATGCTTACTGTTTTTAACCAAAGCTTTCTATCTGTGTTCTTATGCAGGATTTTCATACATATGGACAAGACTACAGGGAGTGATTTGATTTCAGAGACTTTCTTAGTATTCATAGGATAATTTAAGTTGTAAGGCACAAAGCACAGTCAAATTATATTAGGCTGTTTGATGCTCTGTTCAAGGATGGAAACAACACCTCCACTCTGGACTCCCATTCTGTGTTGGAGCACTCTTATGATTAAAAAGTTTTTACCTGAATCCAGATTGGAATTGTCCATATTGCAGCTTAAATGCATTGCCTCTCATTCTGTCACTATGCACTTCTGAGAGGAATCTGGCTCCATGTGTCTTCACCTATACTTTCCATCAGGGTACATTTGAAAAGGGAAGTAAGATACACACCCCCCTATCACCCTCACACCCATAGCAGTGTTTTTTTAAGACTGAACAATCCCAGCTCTGTCAGTTCTTTCTTGCAAATAACGCGCTCCAGCCTCCTAATCATCCCACCGCTGGACGGTCCTCTGCAGCTGGACCTACTACAGTATGCCAATGACTCTCTTGACTGGAAGTTCACAGGTATGCCCAGTTCTCCAAATACAGTGTGTTATGACCCGCCCCAGAAGGGGAGGGTAACTCTGGTTCTTGTTAATAAATCTCTTGGGATGGTTTAGATTGAAAGGACACTTTTTTTCAAAGCTGGACATCCTCATCCTGTTCTGTTGCTTCCAGATGTAGGATTTTGCATTTGTCAAACTTCAGAAGGTTTCTGTAGGGTTGTTTTTTCAGCACCTGGAGAATTTCAGGGTCTCTGAAAGAGATCTCTGCTTTCCAGTGTGTCAACTGCTCTTCTCCATTAAGTATCATTTACAAACTTGATCTTGACTGAGGTGATTTTTTTAAAGAATTACAGTTGGGTTTTATATCATT
The DNA here is from genome assembly GCA_013396755.1 of Sclerurus mexicanus. Taxonomy (NCBI): domain Eukaryota; kingdom Metazoa; phylum Chordata; class Aves; order Passeriformes; family Furnariidae; genus Sclerurus; species Sclerurus mexicanus. The sequence goes on from VWZF01003010.1 coordinate 1,133,817, forward strand.
CCAAGGAAGTGAAAGTTTCTAGCTTATGATGGGCTTAATTCTTTCCTTCAATGCTTCAGTCTGGAATGACATAGATTCACAGAAGTCATACAATTGAATTAATTCGTGTTGTGGTTAGACTAAGGTTCGGGTGAAAGGATGATACAAATATGCAATAGAAACTCGTTGGTATAAAGAAGGAGTGAATAGGAATGTTTGAGTGTGAAAGCCTCAGAGGAAATGATGAAAGAAGAGATGAAAGAGTTGTGTCTCTGGCACCTAGATAGGTATTTTAATAAAAACACAGCATATCTGCATGCAGTGCCTCAGTAACATTCAGTTTAGGGAACCAAAAGCAAACCCAAAACACTGGACAGGCAAAGGTAGCAAAGAAGACACAAAGAAAAATCATGTTGTTTCGTTAGTCATAGACATAGCACAAAATTAAAAGTTTGCCTTCACTGTCTATTCATAAACTGTATAGAAGTTACATCCAAAAGCCAGTGTTATTGCCAGTCTGTGACGAACACAAGAATTCAGTGGCTGTTGATGTTCTTTGGCTTCTGTGTTCACCACAAATGATCTTACATGATCTAGTGGGATACATGTATCTTCATTCTTGTGAGCATATAACTATAAAAGACTGAGTCTGCAAGTGAAGTATTTCTTAAAATACCTTCAGTCTGTATGGTCTTCCATTGAATGATGATTGAACACTACACATTTCAATGCTATTCACTACACACTTAAAGAAAAATGTAGCAACAGGAGCACCTTGAAAACTTCACATGCATTTTTTCCTCTTTGAAAGTGGAAGAAGAAGAGAAGAAAGGTTTCTATTGGACAGGTACCAGTTGCCTCTGCTGGTGCAAAGCTGAAAGAGGCTTACATATGTAATGATGTATAAAAAGAATATAGTGACACATGTATGGAGGAACTTAAAAGTTGTAGTTGTAAGCCTTTTGTTTATTTTTAAACCCCTCAGCTTTGACATAATGTCCAAAGAGAATTATGAAAATATACCAAACTCACCTATTGGTTTCAAAAATTCTGACAATATAAAAAAGTAAGAATTTATTGTTACAACTAAATGAGGGAAAATACTGATCTACAACTACTTATTTTGATGATGCTGTCATTTCTGTTACAAATTACTTCAAATGAATATGTAATAGAGTCCTTATGGCAGGAGAATTGGATACATCATTTGTTGTAAGTTATTTGGCTTTGTTGTTTGGTAAGGTTTTTGTTCCTTGAAATATTCATTAGTTCATATCTTGGGAAAAGAGGAACAGGAGAGACTTTACATATTTTGATAGAGACTCTATGAAATAATTATGTAATGCCCTTGGTTTAGACTATCTTTACCAAATCTAAAGAGCCTACTCTCCTGCAGCTCCTATATCCAGTATGCCATGTATGTTGTAATAAATAAGTACTTTTGTGGTTCACCTTCATGTAGTTCAGTGCTAAGGAGGGAAAGAAGTGATTCATCAAGTTTTTTCCCTCAGCTTTTGGTTTTTTGCTGATTGGCTCTGTTTACCTTCCTGGTGTTTTACTCAGCACTCCATTTATGTCCATCTGTGCTTCTGCTGTCCTTAAGATATGCAAGAGGAAATAAAGAAATGAATCCTAGGAATCTACAGGATGAGCTTCCCAGCAATGAAAAGGGACAGAAGGTTGTGGCAATCAGAAATGAAGACCTCATGGAAACAATCAGCAGATCTGTAAAACCTGTCTGAGCTCTGGAGAAACAGGCAAGGTGCTTCTGCATTTCAGAGAGAGCTTGTTTGTTTTAGTCACCAACAAACGCATTTTCCCACCCTTACTATGTGTTTTGTCTTACTTCATAAACACCTTGAGAGAAGGTGCACTTATTCAGTGAAGTGCTACACAAAAAACCAGGACAATAAAATTTGTATCTATGTAATTTTAAATACTCCTGGTGGTTCCCAAGCTTACCAAAATCAATTGTTGAGAAACTCACAAGTGGGTTGTTTGTTTTTTCTTTTTTTCCCCCCTGTGTGTTGATTTTATTGTTGTTTGTGATAACCTTATTAGAAGCTAACAAAACCCAAAGCTTGCAATATTCCTCCAAGGGCTGAATATTGTAACTTGCTTGGCAGGTCTGTTACTTGCCTGTCTAAAGTAAGCAATATGACAGAAGAATTTCCTGAAATCTTTGTTTTGAAAGGCTATCACCTTAACAAGAACTCCTGCTGTGATTCCTGGACATACAGATGCAATAATTTTCAAGGAGGTTTTTGCAGCTGGTTAGCTGTCACTGTGTTGACAAAAGGATGAGAGGGAAGACTGCTCCTGCACATTTCTCTGGCTGCTTATTTGTTCTGTTCTTATTGCGTAACAACTAGCAGCAAACAAGCCATGAAAAATATTATTTTTAAATAGTGTGGATGAAGGTGATTGTAGCAGAAAGCACATCTGTAGAAAATTTGCCCCCATAACTTAATTAGGAAGATGGAAGATTGTCCTCTTTTTCTAACATGCAATGTTGACTTCTGCTGTGCGTCTAGGAGCATTGCTCTTTATGTTAAGATGTCTCTGCACCCCTTGATTTCTACTTTGAAGATCTATTGAAACATTTATGCACACATTGATAACACTTGATTTTTTGGTAAAGGGGTAAACTTGCAAAGTTGAATACCCCTTGACCAGTTTCCTTTAACCTTTCAAAAGGTACGCTTTGATTGTTGAAAGAATAAATCTGACAGTTTTGGCTGAAGTTCTAAATGTGTTCCAACAAAAGATTCTGTAAAAGAAAACCATCATAAAGTATAGCGATGCATCTGCTTCTAAAATTATAAATTATAAAATTATAATGAAAATTAAATATTAATGAATTAAATAATTAATTGAATTAATTGCACTAAATTATAATGAAACAACAGTGGATCCTTGCCCAATATTCTCGTCAGTTTTGTTAAGAACCATGGCCAAATGGAGAGTTCTCAGACAGAAACAGGAAGGCTTGAGTTCCGTTTTGTGTGACTGGCACAATAGGTAATAGGTGTGGTGCTTTAGAGGGGAAAAATAAGCTTATATCAAGAATCAGGAAACCTTACTTAATAGCTGTGTTTATTGCTTTTACAGGATTTTTCCTTACAGCAAGGATTCCCAAAAACTATCTGTGGCCATTCCAACCTGGATTGTATGATTCTAAGAATAACTTTTAGGAAAGGTTTTATTGGGAGGAAAAAATTGTTAGCTAACTTTAAAATAAAAGATTAGGAGAAAACCCCAAAACATTTATAAATAACTTTCCCTCTGTCCTGTCTCCTGTGTCTGGACTTACAAAAGACATTAAAAGTCTGTAAGGTACTGCAAGAAATTCTTTGTCTTTCTCTGGTGTATAGTCCTTCAGGAAGGACTGGGTTGTGTGTTTCTTTCTTGTTCCACTCAGAAGTGTCTCAATTTCTTTACAGTGCTGCAGACTTTTTCTGTCCTCAGTTTCATACTCTGCCTCTTCCCATCTCAAACTCTGTGTGCCTCATGCCAATCTAAAAAGCTTTTGTCTCTTAGCACACTCTGTAGAACAGAAGTAATCTATTCCTCCATCCTGAGGGGTCTCTGTGATCCTGTCAGTCCCATTTTGAGTGGATAATAGATTCAAGCTGAGAAACAAAGCTGATGATGTCCACTGTATTGACTCCTCACTGATATTTCTATACTCTAAAGACAGACATCTTAATTAAATTTTACACTTTTTTCATATGTAGGAAGCCTTAATTGGCCTTTGTAACATTTGTTAGAATGCAGGTTATTATATATCATAGATGTATTAAAAGATCTTCAAATGTCACAAGAGATGCAGAGAAAAGACTTGATGTTAAGTGTTGTGATACAGATGGTCTCACTCCTAGAATTATATGACATGTATTAGGCTGTTTCATCCTGTGCCTTTTCTTTTATCGTATGTACATCTAAGCTTTCTTTTTCAACTCACTTCAGAATACTCTCTCTAACTCAGCTGGTGGGTGAATATGGTTTTCATTGCAAGGGACAGGACAGCAGGGAAAAGCATATATTTGCAAAACATCCTTTCATTTAATGAATTGTGGTGTCTGCTCTTTGCTGGACAGAGGAATCCAGATGATCCCAGTAGACAGTTTTGGACTCAGATCAGATTTCTGCACCTGATATTTGCTATAAAAGCACAATGTAATTTTAACTATAGATGCACAATTGAGTGTCTGTAATAGTGATGTGTATGTAATAACAATGAGATTGTTTGAAATTATATTTAATGCAGTTGAGATATTTAACCTTGCATTACAGGCAATTTTTAAAGGGTCTAGGGTAATGGTGCTTGCAAAAGCTTCTGGACAATAACAGACACACTGGGCAAGAACATAACTAACTGTAGGAAAGTAATGTAATTGCATCTCCTGCCTAGCTGTTGTATTTGCTTAAATGGGAGATTTTTGCCAAAGGCTTTAACTGTTGGCAGCTGAAATCAAGTGGATTCTGGGGAACCCTGCAACACTTCATAAAATGAATATTTAAAGTCAGTGACAAGTAGGCCTTCAAGGTTAAAAAAAGCAGTAATTGCTATAGATCCAGCCTCAGATTAACTATTATTCTCCAGGTTTAATATTTGGATTGCTCCTGAATAAGCACCTCATTGTGGTGTTCTGTTGGGAGTCCTTTTAGTTGGCACTGGTTTTCATATCATAATTGATAGACTCCTGTGTCAGAAATCACTAGGCAGCCAAATAAACAATATGTCCTTCTGTCTGTTCAGGAGTAATGTAATGTTCAGAAATATTGATCCCCTATGCCAGCCAAAGCCATAATGAGGATAATACCAAATGAACCAAAAGCCACTTCAACATGTCTTATCTATTACCCAAAGAGTTATAAAGTTAGTACTATATTGACCTTGTTGTGACATGCTAAAAATTACTGCTGCCAGTGCTGCTTAGTGTTTTCAAATGGCTGCTCTTCATGGGAAAAAGAGAAAAGAAAATACTCAGCTTGTCCATGACTGGTTTACTTTTTATTGATCTCCTCCCCATTGCTGATTTAAATGTGAATACTCAGCAGTAAGGCATCAAAGTCATCTTAGCAGAGGATGCCAAAAGCATATTGGCCAAAATTTTCCTGTTATGGAGAATTTGGCACCTTTTTTTTGTCACCTCTTCTCTTCCCCCCTTTCTTGCCTCTATTTAATTCCAGAATTAGGTGAATACTTCACCTATGGTAGTGCTCTACATTTAATGCAGGACGCTGTTAGAAATAATGCAATGCTGGTCCTCTGAGTTCACCACTCTTTCTTCAAGTCTCTCCCACTGAAGAGACTTGATTGAAATCGAAATTTTCATTGAAATTCTCTTCATTTATAGAGAGTTTATTCCATGCTAATTATGAATTTAAAAAATTCCATTTGGAGAGGATAATATAGAATGACTGATTAAAAGTGAAAAGATTAAAAGACTCGCCATGAAATAAGTACATTTAGAGATTAAAATGTATCATCTGGATTTTGACTGTGCCAAAAGAACATCTAATAAAACTAGTAAAATGTAATTTGGTATATTTTTTAAGCATCAAGGATCTCTGAGAAAATAAGTAGATGAATAAGCTCCTAATGGACATTATTCTCAACTCATTGCATTGATTGTATTAGTGTTATCCAGAGTCTTGCACTAATACTGAATGCTGCAAAGAATCTTTAATTATGCCTTTGCTGATAAAAAAAATAATGGCCTTGGAGGATCAGCACTTACACTGTTCATCAGCATGTTTGGTTTCTGCCAACTCTGCCAGCTGCTGCCTGGGCACAGTTCTTGTGAGTTATTTCTGGTGGGAAGATGGACTGTGGCTATGGTGGGATATTTTGAGCAGAGCACAGTGAGCCTTGTAGGTAACACTGGTTCCTAAGGCAAAGGAAGTCCCATGCCTGTTATAGTTAGTAGTGCAGCAGTAATGTTTGTGTTACAAGATTTTCCCCATAAGCCTCTTAAAAACTTATTTGAATTAATTGGTAAAGTAAAAATATTTGTTTCCTCTTTTCATTTTTTTTTTATTTTTATTTAAACACTTAATAAATTGCAGGCAGAAAGATGATGTAGCACCACTAAGACATTATTCAGATTTTAAAAGCTTCTTTACTTTTCTTGGTTTTAAATTTGACTTGGGTTTAAGCTGATTTTATAAAAGTATCCAAAGCTGATTTTATTAAAAAAAAATAAATTTATATTTGAATCTTTAAGACTCCTGATTCTCTGCTCTCATTAATCCTTTCCCCTATATCCTCATATATCCCATCTCTATCAAAAACCACCTCCAGTGTCAATATAAATTAACACACATATGAAGGGCCCTACAAGCTGAGTTCTGAGAAGACTGAAACCACTGAGATGGACAAGATAAAGTTTGGGCTCAGATTTCAAAGCTGTTTATTAAATGTTTTCATTTTTAACTTAGTATTTGCACTGAGATGTGAGCCATTACCATTTTTAGAGGTGGCTGATTTCTCCCATAAACTGTGTCTTTTCAACCGACCAAAGTCATGAACTGTCACTAAAGTGAGACTTTGGAAAACTACTTCTGAAGTTACACAGCTAGAAACAGTTTTTCTTCTCAATACCACTAATAAAAACACATGGAGCGAAGTTGGCACACAGCATTACCTTCAAACTTGAAATAACTAATTGGTAAAGTCTGAGAGTATACCTCATCTTCTCTGCAGTTCACTTGATTTGCAAGTCAAGATTGCTCTGCTGCAAATATTGAACTAGCATTTAAGAAATGGAACGTGTTTAAATCTTCCTACCTTTGGTGGGTGGTTTTTTTTT
>VWZF01003010.1:1140656-1252870 GCA_013396755.1 Sclerurus mexicanus
TTGTTTTTTTGTTTTTTTTAAATTCTGATTATCCCTTTAGCCCTTGCAATGCAGCCATTACTGATGTCAGAATTTTGGCTAAGTTGCTCAATACATTCATTCGTTTAAGTGCATAGTTAGCTCTGAGATTGAGACTTTTAAAACTTGTTTTTCTTTTTTAAACAATGAAATTCTTTGTGTTTTATTTCCATGTGTGATTTTGTTTTTGCAGTGATATCTCTGGATTCCAAAGAATCCAACTGTGTGATTCCAAAAGTAGTAAACCAGAGAATGATTGTAGCATATTTTGATCTCCAGTTTGGAAAAAGCTGATCTATACTGTACTTTGTAGAGAAACCTTGGAATAAAAATTCTTACAGTGTCTTCTTGATAAAATTCTCATTAGTGTATGTATTATTCTCTGACTTTCTTTCTCAGAAGAAACAAATGCATCTAACTGAGCTTTGCATATTAAACTATTGCACAGTCTGTTGTGCAGTTTGTATTTTTCTAAAAAATTTGAATCAAATAAGTCTTGTGTAGACAGAAAAGGTGTTGGAACACAACTAATACACTATTACTTGAAATGAAACATAAACCTCTCAGCTACAATGATGCAGGCTTTAATCCTGCAGAGGTACTCTGTGCATACTTTGTTTTGTGAATATCTACAAATGAGGCTCTCTGTTGTAATAATTATTGTGATATTTACAAGTAGACGACTTGCACAATATCTGTGTTAACATGCTGTCAGGTAAAATGTTATCTAGTCAATGAAACAGAGTCTGTTACTTTTAAACAGGATTTGTATTTGTGGCTTTGAGTTGGAATTAATGGGCTGTTTTAGCTAGTTATTTTTCTATTTAACGGACCTCTAAAAATCAGTAATACTTACTTCAGTTGAACCAGAAAGACACTTTTAGACAACTTTCCAGGAAGCTGAGCTCCTTTATAATAACTCCCCTGTGTTAATCTCAGCAATTTCATATTGATTTTCCTATTATAACTTAGCAAAGAAACCAGTAGCAAGTTACTGTCTTCTACAGTACTGGTGGAGAAACATGTTTTGATATGCCCAAGGCAATTCAATCCCCTGACTGCTCCTAAGGAAACTGGAGATTGTAATAGAACAGAACAGAACCACATAAAAAAGATTACATTAAACAAAATGATTTAGAATACCCTTAAGGACCTAGCAGCGTTTGAGAGACACAGTTTTTAAAGGTGTTTTGGAGGGTAGCAGTCAGACTATGGGTTTATTTTCTGCATTGAAATTTCATATAAATATCATGTTATTCATATGTAGTGCAAGTTTGTAGGGAAAAGGCACAGTCTTCTGACAAATCTTCAGAAGCATAGCAAATGCTAAATTAAAATATGGTTTCTTCTTGGGTTGATGTTACCCAATAAGAGCTGTATATTGAAAGTAATGCAGGAATTGAAGTCATCTTTTCAGAGAATAACACCATCTCTGCTGAAATCAAAATGCTCTTTCAAGAGATATGAGAAAAGAACTGTGAAACTGGGACGCTTTTTGTTTTCTCTGCTTTTCTGAACTTGCTTTAAAGATGAAGGATGTGTTTAGTTCACTTTGAAGTGAGAGGAAGCCAAGTTTGATAACTTACTATAAAGGGACACCTGCACTCCTGCCCCATGACCCTGTAAACTGGATTTTTACTTCAGTGACAGTTGTATATTTTTAATAATTCTGAGAACCAGATCTTAATATTTTGAGTTCTAAATTGAAAGATGCTTTTTTTCTAATTGCTAGTTTACTAGATAAAAACCCAAGCAAGCCACTTTTCATAGAGTTTGGACCATTTGATCTTCACAGTTATCTAAATATAGACACAAGCAGCTATCTTTCAGGAATCACATCTGAGACACTCGATTCCTTTTCATAGTGATGAGAGGGTTAGGGATGAGATGGTAAGAAGTTCAGGCTTCCTTTTCATTCAAGAAAACCATATTTGTAGCACTTCAAAGCATTTCAGAGTCTATTGAAAAGCTGGTGAAAATTAGGTGCCTGTCCTTGTATCTTACTTAATTTCCTATATGAGGAGTTGCTGTTTTGCTAGGTTTTTCTTTACTGAATTGTACTTTACTTCAAGAACAGAAATGAAGTTTACATGCACTGTTAAATGCTTGGTCATCTTTCTTCTTACAGAGCATCATCCAACAGTGGTGAGTGTTATAGTCTTGTCATTATATTTTAATTTCTGTTGATAGTACTAAGGAGATGGCATTTCTCAGGATGAAAAGTGCCACAGTCCCAGCAGTGTGTTTTCACTTTGTGCTAATTCTAATGATATACAAATAGCTAACTTTCTGTTGACACAAGGAGTGTCTACATTTCGTTTGCTAATTGCATTGGTGTTGATTTTTAGTGGTCTGTATATATATATATATAAATGCTTTTTTGTAGTTGAAGTAGAGTCAGTAGATATTTTCTCTCATCACCCACAAAAGCCTTTTTCAAAAACTCCTTTTTCAGTCTATGAAAAAATGCAGAACTGTGTGTATTTGAAGAAAAAGAATCTTGCTTCAAAATAAGTAGACATTTTTCAGTCCTTGAATTTTGGGCTTTGACATTGTCAGTGTCACCAAAACTAGGAAAAATGTTTCTATTAAATACAGACCTCACTCGTAGTGAAACCTATACACACATTTTTTTACTATCAGCAGGTGAGGTACTAGTGCAAGGGAATCTGCAGAGGAACATTCCTATCAGCCAGGCACAAGATAAGGGAGGGATTGTGGTAGACAAGAATGTAGAATGTAGATAAGGATATTCTGCTGGTGCCTCTTCACATCCTCGGAAGTCACCTGCGAAATTGGGGTCTTAGAGCTTAGGAGTTGTGATGATAAAGAAGGGGAAAGGAGGTAGCAACACCTAAGAAACTACAGGAGTGAGTAAAAACTGGCCCAACACATGAGCACATGAACAACATGCAGACTCTAGGAGACCAGATGCTGGGAGCAGGAGAGCTTCAGACGGCAACTGGGGTCTCTGATCTCAACCTCACTGGTCAGCCTCTGGGGCCGTAGTTGGCCATAAACACCACTTATGGCATAGGAAAGAGTGTGGGAAGAAATAGGCTACCTGGGAAATGTAATAAATACCTTCCTAGATCCAAGATCAAAGGATTTTAAGCTTCTGGGTGAGAGGAGGAAGGGAAAGACTTGGCTTTGGTGCTAGGTGGTTTGATAGATCAGGCTACCTCTTATCAGCAATGGCAGCTTCTTGTCTTGTTTACTGGAGAAAGAGCCTTTCAAAGACACTGGCCATCACTTGAGCACTTTCTCTTCAGATCCCTAGGAGTTCTGAAAATTCATAGATTATGAAAACTAGTAAGGTTTGAACACACAATACAAAACATAAATTTAACATATTTTAAAACATTGTCATAATTTATTTTCTTCTGTGCTTTCTTACACTGGAGTGACACTGCATTAAATCTCATTTTAATGTTCCGGAATGCAAAAAATACTTGTCAGGATTATTTGTTTCTTTTTACTGTGTGTGCACCACATGTTTTAGAAATATATTGTTTGGAAATTTGAAGGATTTGCAAGTATAAAAAGATTATGCTTTTTGTTTTAATTTTATTTTTTACTTTTTTGTAAGAAAAAAGTTGTTAGCAACTGGGAGCAACTTCTGAGCAGAAGTGTAACAGGACAGGAAAGGGAAAGTACCTGCTACAGTAAGTAAGTAGAAGATGAAAGACTTCTCTGCTTATTTGTTTGCCAGTTCAAAGGTAGTAAAAGAGAAGCTAGAGCAATAATGTGGCTCAGTCAAACTCATGTGGTGTGACCTCTAACTATGCAAATGGGCCTGAATAAAAAATTCAGGTGTCTTAATAGACAATGTCAATACCATATGCATATTGATTTATGTGCAAAACCACATAATTTACTAGAAAGTTGTGTATGCAGTTGGCAAAAACATGATAAATATACATCTCTATTCATATTGGGACACATAAGGAACAATAGGAGTGAGCAATAAATTGGCTGATGTATGATGCCATGACCAGTACAGGAAACCTAGGAGAGCAGATGCAGTTATAAGCAGGAGAAATTCAGTTTCTCTAGTGGGTAGTTTAAGGAATTATACAAGCAAGTAAGAGTTGCAGGATTTGGTCCATATCCTAGTTCTGTTTGTACAGTGTAATGTGGTAGAGCTGTTTGAAAGATGGCCAAACAGATGCACAAAAAATCATGAAGAAAAAATATTTTGACATGCTTTAGAAAAATTTCTATCACTCTAATTTGGGAGCTGTGAAAATAGTACCACTGTATTGCATAGTCTAATGATATACAACTGCAAGAATACTAGAACAGGCTTTTCACCTTTGGAATTGTTCTGCAAAAATAGGTTGTCTTATTCTGTTGTGTGTTTGGTAATGACAATAACCGTCCCCTGTTAGTAAGAGACTCTTGTGTAGAACACATAAGTGCAGTAATGTAGGAACTCTAGCTCTATGTATAGTATATTGTCCTAGTTCGGCAGGTGGGACCAGTTATCACTGTGTGGGGGCGATCAAAGCTATGTATTCTACGCCCCTCTATTCATTTCCCAAAAACAATGGACCATTGGCAGCAGCTGCCCAGGGAGTCATTAGCACCTTCACACCCAGCCTGAGGGGGCGTGGCTGCTAATGGGCCATCAATGGTTCAACAATACCCCATGACTCAGAGTTAATCACCCATTGTGTGAGTCCCTGCCCTGGGGGAGGGACTGGGTGCTCCCTGAAGGTACATAAGGGGGAGTAAGAAGACTTTGGGGGCTTCTTGGATCTAGAGGAGCAGCAGGGCCTCGACAGGAGGAAACCATCACTCTCGACCAGACCCCAGCCATCATCTGCACCAACAGGTTCTTTACTTCCTTTTGCTTTGGACTTGGGGGAACCACGTGGGTCTCAGCACAAGGGCTAACAAACCCCTTTGGGCTTGTGCCCCAGGACACTAGGTTATACTGCTGGATTTTGGTGAGTTGAAAGCAGTTTTTCTCTTTGTGTCAGTGTATTTATTGTAGTACCTTTCATTAAATTGTAATTCTGATTTATAATCCCTCTTGTGGTGAGTCCATTTCTCCTGCCAGTTTACCCTTAAACCAGCATATATATAGTCAAGGATTTGCTGGTGATTCTGTTCAATTGTGCTTTCCTGAAGCCCACATGTCCTTATCTGTCTTCTGTTCTGCAGATGGGAACCTGATATGTCATTTGTTCTTGTGGGTACCCTCAGAAAGTCTCACTTTTATACGTCGCAACTTGGCCAAGTGTTCTGTGATGCTTTACTTGCTAAGAGGAGAGAAACAGATTTGCAAAAGGCAATATGGTGCCATGCTGGATGACAGAGTACGTGACAAAAATAGTTTTATCCTAAATTCAGAGTTTTTTAGTTATTCAGTTATTGACAACAGTGTGCATTTTCCTGAGAAAAAGGTTAGTGAGATGAAGGTATGACTTACATGCCTGATTTTGAAGGAGTGCTTTGTATCAGAGGAACAGTTCATTACACTATAAAATTTGCTCCCTTACTGCTGCTGAGGCCAACAGTAGCACATGGAAAATTTTCACACAGGTGTAGAATTTCAAAGTTTTTCTTGCTTGTTCTTGTCTACATTATGCCATTGATTTCTAACATGCAGGCATGGTGCATTTTTTTAGTAGAAAACTTGGGAATACTTAGTAGGAAGAGAGCAAGATCTCTTTGTGTGTGTTGTCTCCAAGTGACCATGGCAAGGACACAGCTGAAGATTTGCTTAATTGTGGTCCTAGTACTTTTCAGCAGAAGAAATGCAGAAGAGTAAGTGCAACAGATCCTTGAATGACTGCCATGGTGTTGCTATGTTGTAGCCACTCAGCTTCTCACAGATGTCTTGCATTTGCTGCACTCAGGCTGTTTTTTCAGTTGTATGCTTGTCAGTGAATAACATAGGGCAAAGATACATGTGAGAAAAACATGGGCAAATGGCACTGCTGTAGAGATGCTGAACAAATTGTCTTGTCATTCACTTGGATTTGTATGAACATACACATGCACTGCCTTCCCATGTACTTTAAGGTATGATCCCCACTTATTACAAATCTTGTGTTGTTGTGCATATATCAGATCATTGTTTGTACTACCTCTGCAAGCTATTGCTGTTATCACTTTGCAGATGGATGTAATCCTGTTTCCAGAACATCTGTGTTGTCTTTGAGCACATATAAAGTCTCTAGGTGAACGGGAATATGAAAACATAGCTGTCTGCATCCCACCTTTGTACCTCAGCCATTTAGTATACAAACTGAATAGCTGGATTTTTCCTAATAATTGTAGTGTATTCATAATGCTGCTGTTTGCCTTCTAAGCATTTTGCATACAGGGAAGAACAGGTCAATGCAAAAAATAAATAGCGTATGGATAACTCGCTCTGCTAACTGCCTCAGATGTGGTTAGACCCAACATCTACATGACAACCTTTTGCAACAACCTTACAAGTTGTACTGAGTTTGGGTGGCAAGGTTTTGGGGGCAGGTGGGGCTTCATTCAGAAGCTGCTAAAGCTTCCCTGATGTTCAACAGAGCCAATGCCAGACGGATCCAAGACAGACCTGCCACAGGCTAAGGCTGAGACCATCAGTGATGGAGGTATGCCTTTGTGGTAATATATTTAAGAAATAAAAAAAGGTTATTGTGCACAAGTAATTGAGGCCAGAGAAGATCAGAGTGAGAATATGTGAGAGAAAGAATTATGCAGGTACCAAGGGCAGTGAAGAAGGAGGAGGAAGGAGATGCTCCAGCTGTTGGAGCTGAGATTAATCTGCAGCTCATGGGGAAGCAGGCTGTTCCTTTGCAGCCCATGATAGTCCACAGGGAAGCAGAGCACCTGCAGCCTGTGGAGGACCTGATGCCAGAGCAGGTGGATGCACAAAGGAGGCTGTGACCCTGTGGGAAGCCTGTGTTGTAACAGGTTTCCTGGCAGGATGTGTAGATCCATGTAGAGAGAGCGCACATGTTAGAGCAGGTTTGCTGTCAGAACTTGTGATCCCATGTGGAACCCATGCTGGAGCAGCATTCCTGAAGGACAGCATCTTGTGGAAAAGGGACCCATGCTGGAGTGGTTTATGAAGAACCATATCTTGTGGGAGGGACTCATATTGGAGAAGTCTGTGGAGGACTGGGAGGAACCCCATGCTGAAGCAGGGGAGGAAGCAGTGGCAGAACCAAAATGTGAATGGTAACCCCCATTCCCTGTCTCCCTGTGCTGCTGCTGAGGAAGAGGAGGTAGAGAATCTGGAATACAATTAAACCTGGAAGGAGCGAGGGGTGGGTGGGAGAAAGGGTTTTTTTAATTTTTTTTTTCTTCTCATTATTCTGCTCTGAGTTTGGTGGGTAATAAATTCAGTTAATTTCCCCAAGTCAAGTCTGCTTTGCCCATGGTGATAATCAATGAGTCACCTCTCCCTAGCCTGATCTTAACTCATGAGCTTTCATTATATTTTCCCTCTCCTGCCCAGTGATAGGGAGGGGAGTGATAGAGCAACTTTGGTGGGCACCTCTCATCCAGACAGGGTCAAAGCACCATGCAAGTCCTTTCAGCACTTGTCTTACTTCTGAGTTTTGTAATACCATGGGCACATTATGACCAACCTACCACTCTTTATTGTGATGCAGGATCACTGTTATTTTATACCAGCACCTTTTAGCAGAAAACTGTCCCTGAGACAGCCCAAAGATGTCATCTGGTAACCTTCAGTCCATCTTCAGCATGCTTCCCAAGAGCCTATAGTGGATGTCTAATCTGACAGCTCAAATAGACCATGCTAATCAGCCCTTTTCCCAAGCAACTTGGTTCAGCTGAAAGCTTCCACAGAGCAAGATGCCTCTTTTCCAACACTTAGGCTTAAGGTGTACTATTATCTCTGCTTGTTTGTCCCCCATCCCAGAACTTCATGTTGACAGTCTGCATTTCTGTTTATAAAAAGAACTTTGAAGTTTGACAAAGTTCACTAGTTCCATGACATGAAGTTTCTAGAAGTGAGTATGGACCCATCCATGCTATACCTATAGATATATCTGAAAGTGCATAGGGTTAGGCTTCTTAGGGCACAAGGAAGCATATGAATCAGAAGGTATGGTCAGTGGTGCTTACTTCTCCCTTCAACAGGTTGCCTCTGTCTGAACTGAGACATTTAGGCAGAAAGATGAGGATGGCTTGATTCAGAGGCCTGAGAAAGAAGACAGGCAGATCTCTCCATCTAGGCCAGCTGTCAGATAAGGAGATCCAAGAGCTGACTTGGAGAAAAAAACTATACGGAGCACCAAAAGGGAAGCCTCAAAGAGAGAGCGCTGTATCCAGTCTCTCCTTGTGGATCCACCTTCCTGCTGGTTGTTTTCAGGTCTGGAGCTCTTAGATCATCTCTGTGGAGGAAGATGGTCCCAGGCAGGTGTGTACATACATTGGCTCTGATGTATGTCTGTTTTCAGCACAGCAAACAGTTGCTTCGGTCACCTCTGAACTTGACTGCCTTTCAGCAAACTGCCCCATATCAAATTTAGCTCCTGAGTGGCAAGTAGGTGAGATGCTAGTAGAGTAGCAGCTCTTTATATGCAGTGGACCAGTTGCTGCTGTCTTTGGATGGGAGGTGAGCATAGAAAGTAGTTTTGGGTCCATTGTTGATGTTGATCTCTATCACAATTTCAGATGACGGTTGAAAGGAAATATTTTTGCGTGAAAACCAGAGGAAATGTTGGTGCCGGAGTGGGCTAAGTATGTTCTGTCCAAATTTTCTTTTCTTTGTTTAGTGTCAGGTGATATTTTTTTTAAGGTATTCCAGACAGAGCTCTGTGAGGGTACCTCAAAGAGCTTCTAAAGATCAGACAATGGACGAGTAGCTGGTGGATGGACAGAGACCTTAGTTTAAATGAAGCTGATGGGAACACTGTATCAAGATATGATAGTTACAGGTAGGAGGGGTACTGATCCACTTACTTTCAAGATCAAGGTTTTTTAGAAATATCTCACTTCTGTTACAGTGGTATACATTTTTGCATCCATGTGTTGTCTTTATTCTCTTTCCTCAAGTCCTGCAAGTCTTGTCACTTTCTTTGTGCCTTGAAGCTGTTTTGAATTTTTCGACCAAACCTTCTCCATCGTAAGAATGTTAATCTGAAGTGTCTGAAGTGAAGCCTGATTGTAACAGCCATTTGTTACTTTCTATGTCTCATTCTGACTTATTTGTACTAAATTCTTCCACTACCAAATTACATTGCATTAATTAATTAATGCAATATTAATTGCAACAGAGTTAAATTAATTTTCTTAGCGATTTGAGACTACATGCCTGTTTTTTGTTTGTGGGTTTTTTTTGAATCTGATGTTCTCTACCATTTCTTTGTGCTTGTTTGGTTTGCTGTTTTTTTGTTTGTTTGTGTTTGTTTGTTTTTTTTTTTTCAGAAGCTGGAATAGCATAAAAAGTATAGTCCAAAGAAAATATGCTTGGAGGGGTATGCCTTGTCAGGACAGACTGAGAGAAATTGCTATGGGTGTATATAACTCTTGATTATCCACTAATAGTGGAATTTGCTCACTTGGCTGGTTGGACACCTCTTGCAAAGGGTTCTGCCTGTGAACAATGCACCATTTATACCAATACTTACAGCTGTATTTTGGTAACTGTACCCTCAATAATTATAACCAATAATTATGAGGGATTTTTGGAAAAGATTATGTTCAGTCATGGCACAGCTGTGGAAAGAAGGAAGTGAGATGTCCAGTAAAAGGAGGTAGATGTACAAAGATGCATTGAAGGGATATGGGCTAATCTAGATGGTCTTTTGTAATGAAAAGTCAGAGATATGTAAAGCATCACCTCTTGGGCACTATATGACAAATTATTTTTTCTGACTAGATCAGTTACCTGTTAACCTGAAACAGCTGAGTTCGAAGTCAAGCAATCTTTCTTATGCGGGCATGAAGACATGATTATGTCACTTATTCTGACTCTTTTCTGTCATTAACTTTTCTACCTGGATTTTCCCTAACATTTAAAGCATGCAAAGTAAGGACTTTGAGCAATTGCTTTAGATTTTTTCCAGTGACCCTGTGTTTATAAAGCCCTGTTCCTGAGTGTACTAAGAAGTGGCTGCCATAAATTCTGCTTATTTAACTCCTAAACTTCATAAGAAACAAAAAACTAGGCTCCAGCCTATCTGTTTAATCTAAGGAAAATTTACAAAGATGTGACTGGACTCTGAGCTGTCTCATCTCTTCCTTGATTTTAATGCAATATATGAATAAAGCAATTGGAGTTTGGCCTTGTATTAATTCTGGAGCAATGAAAACTATTAGCAGTATGAAGGTGACATATGCAGGTAGTAACACTGGAAGTCACACAGTTGGGATATGCATTCACACTTGTGAACAGTGTACTTGTGGACCTGCCTTCTGAGCACTTTGAAAATGACAATGTACATATGGAAACTGTAAGTTTTCATTCCTTGATCTGTTTTCCATCTTACATTCCATACTGCTGTGTAGTCAAAGCATGGAATTTGAAGTTAAGAAATGGTTGCATGCACTTACATCAATTAACCATGGCTTTGGCAGAAAGTACCATAGCACAGATACTGAGGAACCAAGTGATAGATGAAGGCAACAGCCTAATGTGTTTAATACTTCAGCACAGAGTATTTTGATTGTTAGCTTCTTGGGAGATTGGTTAATTGCATGTTTATCTTCTATGTAATTTGTAACTAAAAAAGCTTTTAAAAGCATAATTCTGGAAGGGAGCCAGTCTGAATCTGATCCATGTTGACAGCACAAAGCCTACTTCAGTTATGCATTAATGCCTAACCTTGTTTGCTGTGCTTCAGTGGAATTGTGTAGAATGGCTTGGATCAAACTCAAATAGGAACAAATTTTACCAGGAGTTGTTGAGTCTTTTTCTGGAGTTTCTAACAGCTTATAATGGGGAAAGGGCTGGGAAGCAGTTTTACTCATACTGACTAATTAGTAGAATTAGCATAATTACTCTGCATGCATATAATGATACTAAAAGGAGCTTTGTGGATCTGCTGGGAGAGCAGGATTCTTAACTTAGGCATAGCAAAACCTTATATTCCTTACATTTTCAAGGCTGTTGTTTAACGTACTTTTCAGCCAAGCAGTCTGGTTTGGATACAAGGAGTTAAAATGGTGATGGTCAGGCTATGACTTGACCATATAGTGACTTAATTTGGCTTTAAGGCTTCTCTCATCAGATCAAAAACCTCCATGACTGTATGATGTGAAGTGCTGAAAAACTGATAAGCTTACTGTAATAGCTCACATTCACTGCAAACACTTAGATAAGCTAACTATGCACTGGAGGCATTACAATGGATCTGCTATCATTTTTCCATGTGTCTCTGTCTCTATGACATATCAAGTGTCATAATTTCTTTCTGTAGATGACACAAGAAAACATGAAAATTCCATGAACCATAGCATGAACCTTATTAGACAGGATGCAGGAACACTGTATTTAATTTTTCAGTCTGTTGTCCGAAGTATTGTTTTACAGTATATTCCTATTTGAGTACATGGAGCAGAGGCTGTTATGTAATCAATGTAGCATGTGTTTCTTTAACTAGGTCTCAGTCATTCCAAACTTCAGAAGCTCAATAATTCTTGCAATTTGTTTTTCTATTTTGTAGCTGATAGCTAGATAAGAGTGCTTTTCTCCAGCTACCACCTGCATAAGTCCAAAAAAAGCCAAGTAATTAGAATGACCCTTTTAAAGTACAATATATATAAAAGTATACAGCTGAATATTTTCCATTTTTACTTCAAAGTATATAATTTTCTGCACTTTTCTCCATAGATTTTTCTCTTTCTCTGTAATCATTTTAAAAACTGCATGATAGACAAAGTAATAATTTTTTTAATGGGATTAATTTTTTTATATACTTTAGATGGAATAAACAAAAACAAATATAAAATTCCTTGCAATGTCTATGAGTGTATACTGTCTCCCAAATGGTGAAGTTTGGCAAACACGGGAATGGGGAAAACAGCATAATCTTAAAACATCCTGAGTAACTTTTTTTTTAATGTTTAAAAAATTACATCCCAATCAGCTGACAACCTTTACAGTTAGGTTCAGTTTTCTAGAGTGTGCAGATAGGTGTGAGAAGTTAAACTGGGTACATTTTGTATCTGTGAAATCTTGGCTATTGCACTCATTCTCCCTCCTCCGTGGGCAGTGTGAGGGAGAGGGACACTTGCTGAGGCAGAGGTTGGTGCTGGCATGTTCTTTCCAGACTCAGTATTGGCTGGATGAAACTCTTGGAGCTCTGCATCTAACTGATGCTCTTATTTCTGCCTTCTCATGTTTTCTCTATTGCTGGTGAACATAAAGACATCTGCAAAAGTGTATTAGCAGCTTTACTTCTCAAACTATACTTGTTTCTCCCAGCTTAACACCTTATCACGTTTCTCTCAATTTGAATCTATTTGTACCAGCTGAAAATAGAGACTGTGGACAAATACCTACCATGAAAGTAACCTATTAGTGAGATAAGGAAGGAAATGTGGTGAACAGACCATTCTTCTGTCAAACTTTGCATTGACCTATGTGAAATCACACATTGGTCTCATGCGGTCTCTTCCTGTTGTTACCGTGGTCAGCACAGTGGCCACAGAAGGAACAGTGCAGAGAATGGAGTGATCTGTTCACTGAAGGAGGTGAATGTTTACAGAACGGAGTTACGGGCTATGACACACTGGTACAGCCATGCAGAATGCAGCACACATGAATGCTCTTTATTACTGTGTTGAGATAGTGACAAATGATCTTACTTGGCTATTCCTAAAAAGGATGCAAATGTCACAGACACTTTTTGTCTTGTTGACACTGTCCAATTTAAAATTGCAATTTTTTCACTGTATTAAGATGATAAAAATATTTCCTTTTTTAGCCAGGATCTGTAATGCAGGGATAGGACAAAGAAACTGGGACAAATGGGCAAAACAATTCCCGGATGTGTCAGGTTGTTTGCAGATATTTCAAAATTATCTGTTTTGGTGGAGATTCAAGTTACCGATACAGCTACTAGTGATCTGTGAAACTGAGTGGTGCTTGTCAGAGTTGCTGAAGTGCTGTCAAGCACTTCACTGGGAAGTCATTATCACTTTCCTCTTTCCTTACAACATTTTTCAATGTTCTGTTCTACTCTCTAATATCATTTCTGGGGCTTTTTTTTCTTTTTTTCATTTTTCTTTTTTTTGTGTTGTTTTGTTTTCTTTTTGAGAGAGAGCTTTTTTGAACAACAGATACAGTGTATCTGTCTAATCCCTGTAATTTCATGAATAGGCCTTACTAGTCAATACTGATCTTTACTGAAAAGAATTGGTTGGCTATTTAAATAATGCCTCTTGCATAAAACTGCTTCATATGAGTAGCTTTTTCACAATAAGAGTTTAGATTTAGTAATGTAGAAGCAGAGAAATACAGTTTAATGATTAGACAATTTTTAAAATACTTGTATTTTACTTCCATTGTCAAAATCTAATTTTCTGCTTAAGTGTTTCTTTTGGTAAGCCTCTGGTGTGGTAGAGTTTTTCAGGCATTTTCATTGCAATACCAATATACTTTAAGCTGATGTGATTGATAAGTCTAAATTCTTCTAAGTTAAACAAGTTTTCCCTTTTATTAGCATAATGAGATGAGGAACAAAATTGCTCCTGAAACTGAGAGTCAGAAGAATGAGATTAGTGGATTTTAGGATAATAGAGAGGACACTTGATTTAAATGAATGTCCTGGGTTCTGTATACTTAAATATAAAGAAATTACTAGAAATTACTGACTGAAGAAATCTTTGACTTGATTCTCCCCAGGGCAGCTGAGAATAAGATGTGTCCTCAAAAACATTAATTCAAGAAAAATGTGAAAACTGGAAGTAAATTCAAGTATACTCCAAGGATTAAATCTGAGCACATTATTTATTTTCCCCAAAGCAAAGATACGTTTTACTGGTTTGTCTCTCTCCTTTTGTAGTGGTAAACATTCTCACTTATAAATAACAAAGAAGTGGAACTTGCCTTTTAACTTCAAGCCAGTACCTGCTCTTGTTAGATTAAATGGTCGTCTCATCTCCAGTGCATATACTCAAGTGCTTTTCTGGACCAGGACTTGTATAATAAGTCTTGGTAATCACTGACAGTGTACAGAAAGAAAACAAAACATTAAAAGCAATGTGAAAAGTCTATAAAACCTACTATATAGCTCATCTCTGACCTTGAAAAGGTCACTCACTTTAAATTGCGACTTACTTGCAACTGAGATAGGAGCAGAGCCGATGTGTGCCTTGAAAAGCTCAAGAAAAGAAATATCCAAGGTTGTTAGCTAAAAGTGATGCTAATAATTCTAGTGCAATTAAAGGGACTTGAATTATTTCAATAATGCTAAACCCAAGCTAGAGTCTCCAGACATGCTACCCTCCCTGCTTTTGTGCATTCCTCAGGTGCCAAACTCCTGCACCAGCTATAGCTGTGTTAAATGGTGAACAGTTCCTGCCCAAGTTAGTTCTGAGGAGGTGTGCTTCAAACTGTTTGCTGCGTGCTGGTGCACATCAGTAGGGAACATACTGTGAAAAAGTATCCAGGAACACACGCCTGCACCTGTGGACAATTCGTACTGCAAAATTTCCCAAAGTAGTCCATGTTTATTCTTTGTACTGAGATCAGAAGAGCCATTGGTCCCATTCCTAAAATAGGAGTAAAAATGGAGTTGTTTACTACCTTGAGATAACTGTGAACCAGAATTAGAGCTTTGCACTACTTAGGGCTTTAAATTGGATGTAAAAATGCATATTTCTGCCCTAGGTTTCCCATTAAAAAGGCAACACAGCAAAGAGCGGAAGAGCTACTTGGAGGAGAGAAGCTCAAGTGCACAAATAGGCTTACGCAAATAGTGGTTTGCAGGAGAACCAAATTTGTTTGGCACTGTTTGGTAGGAGATCTGCATTACTTGACTTGCTTGAAAGTGAAGGGAAACAAAAAGCGGAATGTGAGAAAGATCTAACCCTCTAAACATCTCTGTTATGGTAATCTTTGCTAAATTATTTTGATATAAGACCTCCTTCCACACAGACTTCAGTATGTGTGTTAGAGCAAATGCTGCAATCTCAAGTTCCCTCAGGAATTAATTTTATTCTAAACAAAGTAAATGCATTTTGAGCCATCTATTTGTCTAATTACTAAATCCAAATACAATAGAGCTAATTAAAGTTGCTCTCTTTTGGGGTTTTCTGCTTAGTCCATGAAAGAGAAAATACTGAAATGAGAGTTCGAACATCAAAGCTTTACCTTTTTACTGTACTTAAATTTCATTAAAATGTGGAAAGCCATTTTAAAACCTGGCAATGAATGTGCTGAATCACTTTTTTGCATGTACAGTTTTTCTGCAGACTCTTAGCATTGTAAGAACTGTTTATATGCAGTCATTTATTTTGTTGTCTTTATGACCAGGGTATATTAAACTAACGTGACATCTGCTAAAAGGCTGCAGCCTTGATTTCCTTACAAATGTATTTTCTCCTTTGAAAAACAACTCCCCATATTTCTGTTTGCTAAAGCAATGAAAAAGTTCAAAACCAGAAAATAAATGAAGCCATATGCTGACCTATGGTATTTTCTTTTAGAATTACTATTTCTTTTCTGCTCATTTTCTCTGACTTCTTTAGGACTAAAATTTTCTCTGTCTTCTACAGTGTTAGAGGACTATAATGTTGTAATTCCAATCTGTATTGCAGACATATTTTTCCTTGCTGTGAAATTTACAGTGCAAGAAGGGATAGAGCAAAGAGATTGTTGTTGCATGGAAAATACAAATATTGTGCAGTACATGAGCTAAACACACACTGTGGGCAAGATTTGTCTCTTATAGAGATGAATCTGACCCCATACATTTTTACCAAGTTGAACTTCTGGGATGTTTGATAGGGATATTAGGATTTAATCTGAGGTACAAATCCCTTTGAGAGAGGTGAGAGGAACATCAAGTCTAGAATGCTTTCTGTCTTTCCCTCTCTTTTTTATCTATTTCTTTTTATCTTTTCTCCATTTCCCTTCTATAATCAAGGATTATCTATAATAATTTCCCTCTGCTTTTTTATTTTGTGAAGCTGTCTACGGACTCCAAGTTTCCCTTTCTTCCCATTTGTTTCTGGGACAGCGGAAAGACTGTTTGTCCTGTTGCAAGACATGGTGTCATTTCCTTCTAATTTGCTAATTATTCTGACTGATTTTAGTGTCAATAGGAAGCAAAGAACATATGCCATATGTGACAAAACTCTCTAGCTGTGGACCTTAAACACAGTGATAAAATTTAGTTCTTATCTCTTCAGTAGTAGTTGTTTGGCTGATTTTGGTTATCTGGGCAAGGTCTTTGTTCTTGAAAGGATATTTAGAAACGCTTCATAATTATTAGGTTTTTAAATTCTTTTTCATAAGTGCTAAAGCTGTTTTTATGTGAGTCAAGCAGAAAATTAGGATTTTTGAAAATATATTTTTTGACCTTATAGAGAACTAATGAATAATACAGCTATTAGACCAACACTGGAAAGTGTCTTGAAAGTACTCTGAATCAGTCACTGAATCTAAAGTTTTCTGGTCTTAGAATTATGTTATTTTGCATAATTTAAAGAAATGTAGATGGATCTGCACAATTTTTCACCAAAGTAGACCATCACACACTATCAAAAAAGAACAGTTATCAAAGGGAGAAGCTTTCACAGAACAGATCTGTGGTCTCTTGCTCTTGACTCTCAAAAGTCAAACACCATCCAAAACCAAGCATGTAACATGAAATTAATGATTCTGCTGGACCCTAAATATTGTATCACAGTACCTACTCACCTACTGAGTTTTCTGTGTCCTGTGGAGTCTGAGTTAGCTAAATGTTACAACCAGGCCCAACTTTACTGGGTGTACATCTTAATTTCAGTCTTCAAGAGATTTTGCTCACATGAACACTTGTAAAGCCATTCGTTCTTTGGTACCCTGAGTTCATGTCCAGAAAATAACTACACATTTTTCTCTAAGAGATTTCTTTTAATTGGGTGATAACCCTTTGGCAGAAGGGGTTTTACAAAGACAACATGCAACTTCACAAAAGAATTACAGCAGGTTACCAGGATTAGCAAACATTGCTATAGAGAACCTTTGTTACGCTCAGCAAACACAAACTCCGTGCAACCTAAGTTAGGTACTCATAACTTACAGAAAATAAGCGTTTAAGTAACCCACAAGAGGAAGAAAAGAATAAAGGAAGAGAGATTAAGAGAAGAAAGAATAAACAGAGAAAGAGAGGAGAAAAAGAACATAGTGACCACTTTGGATGTCACATGTTGGTATCTTTGAGAAGAACAGGCCAGGGCCCAATGGAGACCTTGTGCGTGCCTGTTTATAGACTTTGGTCACTGTGGCTGCTCCCTCCAGGTGGGACCTTTGGTTCACTGACCCCTCCCTGTCTCCTCGGCCAAACTGAGGTGTGCCACAGTCAGTCAAGGGCTCCAGGGTTTCTGGTGTGGGTGGGTTACCAAGCAGACCTTTCTTTGCTGCCAGCCCAGCCATGTGGCTCTGGTGGCCACATCAGCCATAGCCCATGTGCATGCCGGCTCTGCCGTGTGCTCTGGGTGGGGCTTGTCATGTATTTTCAGGCACAGCCCAGCCTGTCCCCCACACACTCACAGACAAGGTGGTTCTGACCCAACAATAACTGCTCCGGTGTGTAACACTGACCATGGTGTGACCTTGCTGTGTCCACTCTGTCCAACTTGCTTTGCTCTAAGGCAGTTTGACTGTGACTCAGGAGAATCTAAGGAATTAAGCTCAAATTGTATTTGGTTTTGGACTTTGTTGTCTGGTCTAGTAGTCACAGTGGTGTTGGATCAAGGGTTGGACTTGATGATCTGAGAGGTTTCTTCCAACCCAGCTGATTATATGATTCCATGATTCTGCTTCAGATTTAGAGAGCTCACATGTGCAAAAGCTTGTCTTCTTCCAAATACGCTACCTTACTCAAATAAACAAACAAAAATTAACCAAATGAAAACCAAACACAGACATAATACTACCTCTACTTGCAAACCTAGCCTTTAGAAACAACAAACATTTTGGTGGCTTAATTTGTTATACTTCTTTTGCTTTGTGTCTTCATAGGTATGGAGAAAAGGGCTGCATGCTTTCATTGCATTTGTTAAAGCAAGCATGCTCTTACACTGGACTGGTGACTGAATTGTATGCTAAATTTAGAAACTGACCATTCATTCTCTGTGTTGTCAGTGCTCAGTATCCTTAAAAAGACAAATCTGTCTGGTATTTAATACTGTTTGGAAGAAATATACCCGTAAAAAATGCCAAATTTCAAAAGTTCTCCCCTATCCTGGGGGATATTTTAAACACCAGCCACTCAAAAGAAATTTTGATGTTTAAGTTCTGAATGACTTTTTCAAAACTAGGAGTAAGAGGTCTTTTAAAATCATATCACTTATGAAGGCAACTGAAAGCTGTGTTACTACGTGAACTTTTGGGAATCTTTTAGCTAAAGTTGAAATGGACAATCTGAGGAAAGCCTATGGTTTATCACACACTTGTCATAGGTGAAAGGAATTTCAAGCCTGTGAAAGACATTAATGACTTGTAGTGATTTTTAGTATGTAATTAATCTCCAAACACTCACTTTGTTTTTCACATACTTTCAGAATAATTCTGTGCAAATGAGTACTTTGCATGTATTATCTATAAATTATCTATAAATGTTATTATGAAAATAAACAAAGATGAACATGAGGATTTAGTGTAAATCATTCGTGAAGATGAGACTAGGTTTGTATCACCACAGAATATGAGACATAGATTTTTATACCTTTGGTTCTGATCTTTGAGTGAACATTTTTCAACAACATTTGGAATTGTTGATCTTAGAGGTCTTTTCCAACCTTAAAGATTCTATGACTGACTTCCTTTTGATTCCTGGGATAAAGTCCCTCTAAGTTTTATTCCTTTTTAGGAAAATTTTTAGGAAAACCTCTCACAGTATGCTCTAATAAGGAAAGAGCACTTTTTTTTTTTGGTGAGTGTGTGTGATGTTGGATTGTTTTTGAGACAGTTGTAGGATTTTTTTAGTTGTCTGATATAGGGGTGAAAAACAATCCAGTGGTCCCTGTCCTCTGTAGCCCATCTGATATTTCTTTCTTACTAACAACATGGAAGTAACGTTTCTTTGAATAAGCTCCTCTGTTTCTTGAGTATCTAATGTACTGATGCCAGCTCATTTTTCACCAAATTGAGCCAACAATTAGCAGAGTGTATATTGGCATGACTTATTTTGTGCAACTAAACATGCATAGTCTACTGTTCAAAGTTTGTACATGAGATAGATTGTTAAATGTCTGTATGCACCATTATGTGAATTCATAACAGTGGAAAAATCTTAGAATGCAACTCGAATGTTACAGATAAGACAGTAAAAAACAATTTTATTGTCACTTTAAATCAATATTTTATCAAAAAGATTAAGTAATAGCTGGACTTTGTATTGTTTTTACCTCTCATTTTAGAAACATTATTTTCTAGTGACATTCATGATAAGCTAATAAATTTAGAGCCTATATATAATAAAACTGTAGTTTTATAATATATAGGGGGTTTTATTATATATAGGGGAGTTATTTGAAACTGCTGGTGATAACAATTGATGGCACTTCACATTTGAAAGAGAATGCAACTGGTACAGAGAGAGGACAGAGGCTGAATATGCAATCCCTGTGTGGAGGAAAATGGTTCCTTTGGAGACCAGCTCACAAAACAGAATGACTTAAATCATGGTAATAAACAAAAACAAATGAGATAAATATTATTCCCTAAAAGCATTGCTTTGAGATCAGGTCTTTTTTTGCTGACCTTGCATTAGGTCTGTAAACTGTTCTCCTGGGTCTTTCTGTACCTTGCTTGGAGGGGGATTGCTGTGAACACAAGAAATGTGTTGAGTATAAGTAGTTCTGTGACAGAAAGAAAAAGAAAAGCATATAGAAAACACATAAGCTCTGCAGTCAGTTGCCTGTTTTCTTTACTGGTGAAAAAAAATTCCAAGTGAACCTGCCTCTATTTTCTTCAGAGACTTATAATGTCATTAATATTTTTAAGATCTATAGTTCTTACGAGCTTCTTTGGACCCAAAAATTGTGAGAGCCTGTCCTTGAATTTCCAGACTCAGTGTCATAAAGATACTCTTAGATCTCTTCTCTGGAAAGAATGCTATTTGATCAGGTTTGTATCGGTTGATATATATGAAACAAAGGATAGGTGTCTGACTAAGAGAAATGGTTGGTAAAAGTACTGTAATAATAACAGTATTGAATAATAATAAGAAAGAAATCAAACAACTTTAACAACCTTGGTACTCTGTTGTTACAGTTGTCTTGACAGCTACCCTGGTCAGGTCTGCCTGCAAACAGTTCTGCATCCCAGCATGTGCACTGGAGTATTTGCAGGAAAAGCAGTATGGCTTCTTGCCTGCTTGATTTTTTTTTTTTCCCTGAAGAAAAACTCAAATCACGTGGCATTGTTGTCTTTATGTTAGTTGAAGTATCTAGCCAGAGAAAAAGACTGCATGGTAAACTGTGGTACATCATCCTGTAATATAAGTCCTGTAATACGTCTCTCTGGAATGTAGGCACAGGTGTGGGGGTCAGAGGTGTATTCTGCTTTTGGGATCTGGGTCTAGGAAGCTTTTTGTTTTTTCTTTTTCTCTTTCTTCTTTTCTTCTCCAGTGATAGACGATACAGTGTCCTGTGTCCTGATATTTACTAGGTTGCATTCTCAAAAGCCTGTTTTGGGCTTTAGAGCTTTATATGCAGATCTGGGATATTGGAAGAGGGAACACAAGGATGAAATCATGAATGATTCCCACAAAGAAACTGGTATTCTTTCCTATAAGGACTCCACAGAAAATTCTTGAGGTGCTTGGTTATGCCATGTGTTTCTTTACTCTAGAGTGGTGCTTATGATTTTAGTAATATTTATTTCAACACTGGGAAGAATGGTTTATCAGCTATATATGCTTGTAAAGATTGTTCTGACAGAGTGTATGTGTGTCATGGGGTGGGTAATGGTTGAGGTTAGAAAGAGATTCAAATACCCGAGAAAGCAATGCTAATCACTTTACAAATATATAAAAAAATAAGATGGTGAGAAATAAGAAACAGAGTAAACTTGTGTTTCTTCTATTTACTTAGTCCCAGCATTTGGATAAAGATGTTATTCAGTGGTTTTGATTTTAGGAAAATAAAAGACTTCTTCTCTGAAACACTCTAAGTTGTTGGATGACATGAGGTTTGAATATACATCCTCCTCTGTGATAAATGCCATCATTGAGAAGTTTGTGTTTTTACTACTTCAATTTAGCTTTAAGTACTTGCTACCTGATTTCTTGATTTTGTCCTGTGAACCCTGATTCAGCTTCTTGATCGGAAGACAACATTAGAATCAAAGTAAATGAAGGGTTGACAGTCACTGACCTCTAGCCTTGACATTGTGGCGACATCAATAATTATAAAACACCATGCAATAAATGTATAGATCTATTTAAAAATGTTCAACTTTACATTTTTACAGAGTAGAGACAGGATTTTAGCACAGTTCCAAATAAATTTATGCTTTGTGGTGTCAGCAAGATAATACTCTATGTTACTGTAAAGGTGTCTATATCACACATCCTGTTTTGTAAGGCAAGCAGAAAAGAATCATACAAATAAACTTGAAGTTAGCTTAAATTACCTCAGATTTTTCTTGGTATATTCGACTTGTGTTTTGGTGAAAGAATCTATGTAATGCTTGTTCAAAGAGTGTATTAAGAGTAGATCAGTCACTTAAATGCAACCTAGTCAGTAGTCCTGAGTCTTTCTCAAAGTAATTGAACATAAACAAAACTTATTTTACATGGAAAGATAAAAATCAAATTTTTACTAGTCAAACAACAGAAACTTAAATGGAGGAAAAAAACTGGTGCTTGAAATATTTGTGGTCCAAACAAAGCAAAGAACTCGGAAGAAATCTCAGATGATACCACATTTTTCTTACATATCCAATGTCTACTCAGGCGGTTTTGTAGGTTGCAATTGTTCTGCATTCAAGTTGTCTTGGCCATGCACCTCACTATGATCATAACTTTAATTAAAAGTTTTCTGTACTACCTCTGTCTGGGAAATCAGCTTCATAAACCTGAGTGAATAAAATGGCTCAGCCACCAGGTATTTATGTACTTTGATGTAGGTTAGTGCACAGAGACTGAGGCACAGGTGGTTTGACTGGCTTAAACAAGATTAACAGCCAGCGGGTTACACAGAAAGTGAACTCAATATTTCCATTTTCAGGGATGCGTTTTTTAAATTGATTATGGTATTGCTAAAAAATTCATGTGTTCATGATAGATGATTTTATTTTCTTATTGTTACAGTTATTCACTGAAAAGGGCAGTTTTCTACACAGAACTATAAATCTCTGTTTGAAATGCAGAATTAGTATTTTCAGCAGCTGACCTTAGCTGTGTTTCTCAGGTAGGGAAATCACTAATCTGTAAAAGCCTTTATGCTAATAGGCCTGGATCCTTAAATCAAGGCATCACTGTAAGATAAAAACATTGGTCAAGCCTTTGCATCCCATGTGATGTTCTGAGTTAGTTCCCATGGTTACCCTGAAGGAAGTGCTTGTATAGTATCCAGCAGAGAACACCAGCAAGAGGCAGCAAGGGAATCAGGGTGTCAGAAAGACCAGACTGTAACAAGCACAGTTGCTTTTTGGAAGATCTCTTAGGAGATCTTCCAGTAGCGCTGCTTCTGACTGGTACTGAACCAATTAATAGGTGGTGTCATAATAATAAAGGTTAAAATGCCTCTCTGAACAGAGAAGAGTGGATTTAAGAACTGTTTGAAAAATCTTGTCATTTGCTCTGATTCAGGTGATGTGAATTAATTGTCACCCATTACTCACTATATAACTTAACTATTTCACTTAACATACCAGATTGATGCTGCTGTAAGTAAAATGAGAATTTAACAGCAAAGCCTAAAACCCTTTCTAGTTCTGTCCTAGTACAAAATTTATGGAATGAAATGACCAGATGCACTGAGTTAAACTGCTAAAAGTGCAAAACAGATGAATATTAGGTCAAATAGCCAGTAGCCTTTTTTTTTCTTTTTTTTTTGACAACTGAATACTGTATGAAAGGGCATGAGAGGAAGAGGTCAAGTTCACCAAGATAGTGATGACTGGGCTGAGAATATAGCTGATGTAGCTGAGCTTGACCTGATGAACAACCTTACCTTAAAGTCAGAAACCACCTCCCCATAATTCAATAAGTGTAGGAAATCTTCCCTCAGCTCAGAAGCAGTGGAAACATTTACCTAAGAGTACAGGTGCTTGATAGTTTCACTCACAGGAAAATCTAGGATTTTTCTTTGCCTTAACTCACATTCTAAAAATAATCCCAAAAAACCTACAGTTCCCTGGATGGCTCTGACACAAACTTTCTCCCAGGACAGGTCCCTCTGCAGCCTGCTCTTTGCCTGGGCTGCTGCTTCCCAGCCCCAATGTACCTGCTGATCTATCCTTTTTCTTCTTCTATACCTTAATAGTATTAACAAACTTTCTCCTGAAAAAACGGCTTTTGAAGCTTCCATTAGGTTTTGACAGGCCCTTACTGGGGCTACTGCAGCTGAAGATCTGGGCTTTCTCTTGCTGTCTATTTTAGCCCTAACCCTAATATTCCCATTAAACCCCCAAAAGGCACCAAAACGCTTGCCTGATGCAAAATATCTCCCACACCATGTTTACCAATGGATGTCTTAAAAATGTAAATATCTTTCACTTTTTAAAAAGTTTAATTTTTACAATTTGTTCTTCTGATTGTAACAGTAAGTTTTAAATAAAATGGCGTGGGCAGAGTTACTTTTACAGTTGAACTCACCAGGGTAATCCTTTAGAAAACTCAGCTAAATGTTGCCTTATTAATTCAGTTTTTAAATCCTACTTTTTTATCACTGATCAGTATTGTGGAATATGAAAAGTTTTTTTTTTTAATAAGTGTAGCAGTATTATCTTCATGACTTT
Organism: Sclerurus mexicanus; assembly: GCA_013396755.1. Classification (NCBI taxonomy): domain Eukaryota; kingdom Metazoa; phylum Chordata; class Aves; order Passeriformes; family Furnariidae; genus Sclerurus; species Sclerurus mexicanus. The sequence goes on from VWZF01003010.1 coordinate 1,164,784, forward strand.
TGATTCTGACAGTAAATTTACCTACTAATAAAGTACTTTACTTACTCCTCCATATGACAAATATAATAGATTCCTCATTTCTGCATTCAAGAGGAAAATACTCAAATTTTTACAGTTGAAATTTCTTCATCTGCCCTGGCATGTTATTTTAACTTTGCTTATGAATTTAGCTGGTATATGATTAGGGCTTTTAATATAATTAAAATTTCTTAACTATGTATGCTGCTATCTTAAGTGCTTCTCTGGGAGAGAGGGATTAAATGCATTAAATTTCTTTGATTTTAGAGAAGTGGACAAAATCCTGCTTGTGTGGTACTGAGTTAACTCATTTTCAGTAAATATTTTTATGTGTAATTAAATCATTATAAAGATCCTCACATGTATGAGAGAGCTTTCATTATCCCTATGTGATGTGTCAAACTCTTTCTCCTATGAGTACATCTCAAGTACCACCATGGGAGGGAAAGAAGCTGGTTCTAAAATGAAATTAAAATCAATATTGAACCTTTTGGAATGATATGAACTTAATCCAAATGCAGCTCTAATACATCCTAGTTGCACTTTTTATGCTGAATTTGATCATGTTCCCAGTGGCTCAGGGTAAGAGATGGATTCCAAGTACTTCCCCCATGACAGAAACTCCAGGAATCAGAATAAGAAGAATCCCACCCTAGGTGGAAGTCTCCGATGAATGTAGTCATGAGATGAACATGCAGTACCTGTCTTCCTAAAAGGCATATGGTTAGGATATGTTTACTATGAAAAGTGGAAGAAGTTCCACTAGAACTGTGAGTTTTCTTCATGACAGTGCTTACCAGCTCCCAGGAGTTTATGTCTAGGTCCACAGAGGCATTTGGTGGCTGTGTACTGTTTCAGTTGTAGGTTCTTGTTGACCAACAGCAAAATGTACACACACCGAATGGGGAACTGCGCTACAGAGTCCTCTTAAATCCCCAATGATTGTTGTGCTAGTAAACTATGGAAGGTGATTTCTGAAGCCAAAATTATATATGAAAGAAAAAACACTCTGGTTTTCATTCTTACTGACAGTTAATTCTATAGTGCTTTCAAGTTTCAGCCATTTTCCTTGTTTACATATTTATTGTTACAGTCTCATATTTCTAGTTCCAAATCCATGACAAAAACCTAAGCCCAGAAACGCAAGTGAAAATGCAATTTCTGAGAGGTGTGATGTTGTATTTGGTCTTATGTAGTTATCTGAGAGCTGAGTTCTGTTATTATATTTGTATGTTGGCATTCTAATATGTTTCAAAGAAATGGATGTTCACACATAAACTCCTAATATTAAAAAAAAAAAATAAAATCAAAGGACTGTGGTATTAAGGACTTTAGAATTATGTGAAACTGTCCTTATCCCAAAAAACTGCTGTAAGATTGATAACTTGTTTCCCACCCAGAATTTATATATACTGCTTTAGTTCTGTATTCAACAGTAAAATAGCACGTTAAAAATGTCTATTTATTGTTTGTATCAATTTTCAGTTTTTTGAGGTGACTTTCTTTTTCATACCACCCAGTCAGGTGATAGATGCTATAATTTAAGAGAAAATTGTAATTTAAGGAGAATGGTATGGCAGAAGATCATCTGGAGCTTCTTCTGGCAACCTGACCACACCAGGACAGGAAATCCCTGTTCTTTAGAGCTAGCTCTTTACATCTAGCTTGAATTTGGTACTTTGGATTCTTTTCCATTTGAGTGGAGTGTAAACAGAAGGTATGTGTCTCCCAGTTGATAATGGTAGTCATGGGAAATGAGCACAAAATGGAATAAAAATTTGACTCAAGCTCTAAAAGTCATACAGGTGTTGATATCTAGAGGATAGGTATCTATATTGCCTGTCATTGCAGGCAAAAATAGCTCAGATAGGAGGAATTTTACTGTATTTTCCTAATCATTTCTAGCTAACACAAACTCTTTATCACTGATTCAGGTTATAAGAGACAGCGCACAAACAATCAAACACCTTGGGAAAGAACTCCTGCTGCCTGAGCTCAGTTTCAGTCCAGCATCGCTCCTCCCCCATCATGGTCTCACTTCCACTTTCGCTGAGTATTACACTTGGTGCCTCTCAAAGCTTTGGTGCAGGAGGCTGGGGACCCTGTGTAACACTTTATCTCTGTTGCTTCTCAGCTCTTCTTTCCTCTGCCCCACGTGTACATTGCCTATCACTGCAGTCCCTTGGTCTTTGTGTACCTGACTGAGTGTGAGTTGCTCAAGGTCACTGTACCTTAGGAGTGGGAAAAGATTATTTGATAGCTAATATCTGACAGCATTGTTCATCATCCTGCATTTTTTTCTGCATAGATAAGTTTTTATTAGTAAAATAGTAAACAAAAAACCCCAAAACAGAGCTCCCCACAATGATGAAACAATTATTTAATCTGAGTTTACTTCAGCATTTGATCTGTACTTTATCAAAGATTTCTTGTGCTGGATAGTTAATTTTCTGTGTAGCTACACTTAGGACACAGATGTAATATTCCCCAGAGAGGCAACCTCTGCACTGAGGGTGTGCAAGGAAATTGCCAATTCTTCTATCCTGTGTCCAACAGAAGCTCAATTATTGAAAAAATAGTCATTCAGGTACAGGCAGCAATGGAAAAAAATTGTTACTGGTTGCTGGGACACTGGATAGAAACAACATATGTTGAAATCAACACCCTTTTCCAGCAGGCCCAATGGCAAACATACTACTCTATAAAAATCTCATTATTTTATGTTTGGGGAAAAAAAATAAAAAAAGGATAAAAATGGGTGAGAGATTGAGAGATGGAAAAAACCCACCAAGCTAATCAAATAATATTTCTAATCATTCCCAAAAGGTGATGCTGATCATAAGCAAATTTAGGAACTAATTATACTTGTGTTATGAATGTGTGAATGTAGCTCTCTAAACAGAAGATGGTAGCAGCTGATAATGACAGGAACCTTTATTTGTTTGATACAGAGCTCATTAGCATTAGTAAAAGACTTTCCACTGCCTGATACAAGCTTATTTAATGTTTAGTGGGTACTAGAATATTTTGAAGTCTAGAGAAGGAATAATGCTGTTTAGGAATAGCTTATTGCAAAAAGATAAATGTTTTTTATGCATTTTTTAACAAGTTGTCTCTAAGACAAATGGAAGGACGTGATAGAAAACTCTAAGCTCAGTCAGTGCCTAGGCTTGTGGTGAACTGGTTTCCATCTGTAAAATCTTCTTTCCCCATATGTTTCTTTCTTTGCTGTGGTTCAGTATCTCTTCAACTGTGCAGGTGTAGCTAAGCGTGTATTCCCCCGGTAAACAGAATCTGTGATCAGAACCTGGGTTAAAGAAAACCCAACACCTCTCCCTAAAGCAAACCTGTGTGCTACATCCTGAGTTTGTTCTGTGCTCTGGAGATATCTAATTTATGCTGATAAAGAAGTGTTCTATTTAATTTGTTTAAGAGAAATCTGGGCCTATGGTTGGGGTAAGAATTTTATCAATGATGATTTGATCTAAGATTCATATCTTTACACTTGACTGAATATCATTGTGTAGAAATTTTTAAACAAAAAATACTTTCATGTTTCACAATATTAATGCTAACTCCACCTTCTTAGTGTTATAAACTTAAATACTTTTTCTTTGTAGTTGTAGAGTCATTAATTAAAAATGTCAAAAAATCACAGGATATGCTGAATTGGAAGAGACCCACAAGGATCATCGAGTCCGACCCTTAGCCCTGCACAGGACCACCCCCAAGAGTCACACCATGTGCCTGAGAGCATTGTCCAAATGCTTCTTGAACTCTGTCAGGCTTGGTGCTGTGACCATTTCCCTGGGGAGCCTGTTCCAGTGCCCAACCACCCTCTGGGTAAAGAACCTCTTACTCTTATCCAGCCTAAACCTCTCCTGACACAACTTCAGGCCATTCCCTTGGGTTCTGTCACTGGTTACCACAGAGAAGAGATCAGTGCCTGCTGCTGCCCTTCCTCTTGCAAGGAAGCTGCAGACTGCAATGAGGTCTCCCCTCAGTCTCTTCTTCTCCAGCTGAACAGACCAAGTGACCTCAGCCACTCCTCATATGGCTTCCTCTCAAGGCCTTTCACTGTCTTCCTGTCCCTCCTTTGGACACTCTCTAATAGCTTAATATCTTTCTGAAATTGTGGTGCCCAAAACTGCCGAAAATATTCAAGGTGAGGCCGCCACAGCGCAGAGCAGAGCAGGACAATCCCCTCCCTTGACCAGCTGGTGATGCTTTGCCTGATGCCTCCCAGGACATGGTTGGTCCTCCTGGCTGCCCGGGCACTGCTGACTCATATTCACCTTGCTATTGATGAGGACCCCCAGGTCTCTTTCCCTGGCACAGCTTTTCAGCATCTCATTCCGCAGTCTGTTCGTACATCTGAGGCTGTCTCATCCCAGGTGCAGAATCTGGTGCAAATCTGACAATCTCCTGTTGTTGAACTTCATATGTTTGGTGATTGCTCAGCCCTCTAATTTGTCAAGGTCAATCTTCAGGGCTCACCTTGCCTTTGAGGGAGTCAACAGCTCCTCCCAGTTTTGTGTCATCTGCAGACTTGCTTATTACACCCTCCAGTCCTGCGTTCAAGTCATTTATGAAGATATTAAAGAGCACAGGGCCCAAGATGGAGCCCTGCAGAATCCCACTAGTGACACCTAGTCCATCATCCATGTTGAAAACAGAGGCAAAGAAAGCATTAAACACCTCTTCCTTGTCTCTGTCCTTGTTTGTGAGGTGACCTTCCTCATCCCTTAATCGACCAATGATATTTCTTATATTGCCTATTGCCATTAATATATTTGGGAAAACTCTTTATTGTCCCCCACACTTCTGGCCAGCTGCAACTTCAGTTGAGCTTCGGCTGCATGAATTTTCTCCCTACAATGGTAAGATGATTTAGAAAAGTTCATTGTATAGTCACACTTCAGTATGGATGTTGGAAAGTATTTCTTCCTGAGCCTTCTCTTTGGTAGAGATTCTTGGGTGGAGTGGGCTAAAGCAGGATGGCTGTTTCTATTCCATGAGTAGTAAGTAGATATATAAAGGAAACAAGTTACACTGAAATACTTTCAGAGTTTTTCCTCCAAAATCAGGTTAACCTGTTAGGGTCTGCTAGGGAGCAAGGAGAATAGTGTTAGTAGCATGAAACATGTTACACCTGTTCAGCAGCAAAAAGAAGCAAGAATACCAATGAGTTCTTCTGCCCTGGTGGGGATGATAACTGTAAAGCCCATTTGAAAAAACCTCCCCAACAGCAGTTGCCTTCTAACCAATGTAGGATATTTTGCTGTACTAGAAGTAGAGAAAGGATATGTAGAAAAATGAAATGCAGAAACATACACCTGTTTAAGATCCTGCTTACACAGGAGTATGTTATCATAGAAAGTGTAACTCACCGTGGAACAGAACAGTATCGTGAACTAATTCCCCCACCATCTATGAGGCAAAATGTCTGTCTCTTCCCTAGAAAAGCAAAGGTATGATAGAATATGGTGATGGTTATTCTGTGGAAAATAAGTATCAAATCTTCAGTGCAGTCTATAGGTACCCAAGACAGGTTTTATGTTAGCTGAATTAGAGGCTGCCAGCTATCTAGATTCAGTAGCTTGAAGCTCAGCACTGTTTGTGACATGTGTGGGACCTAGAGAAAAAAGCCAGCACACTGAGCATAAGCTGAAATGGCTTCATGCTGCTGTGGCTGAGCTCCTCCAAACCTGGAATCTTCTTGTGCCCTGTGGTCTAGAAATCAGTTAAGGCATTTTTTAGTACTAGTCTTTCTTTATCAGGGTTCTAAATTGTTGTTATTATTATTTTCAGTTTTCAGAAATTGCATTGGAGCATCTAGTTCAGCTGTCTGACTGCCAAAGCTGGCCATCCTTTAAAAAAACAATATTGGCAGAAATACAGGTGACTTTCAATAAGCTGTTCACAAGCTGAAGCGTAGAAAAAGTACAGGCACTGTGCTCCAGCTTCAGAGATTCATTCTAGCCAGGGATCAAAATGTAATTTGGAAAATGAAAACAACATAACTATAGTCAAGTTAGAAAACCCAGGAACATGTCCCTCTGGAAATTTCCAGCATCTCTTGTTTTTGTTTGTGGCATTTTCAGCCCTTCTTTGATTAAATTCCAGGAAGAGTTCTGTGACACCGGGAGGCTAAGTTTTGCTATAGCTCCACTGCGGGGAAAAGAGTATTAGTCCTTTGACCTGGTTTTGGTTTATCTGTCTTCTTTCATATAAGATGTTACTTAATCCAAGTATTCTTAGAAGTATAAAGAAACTTGAGCAAGGGGAAAAAAAGGTGTATGTAAGGAAAGTATGACATTTTGAATATTGATCTTCAGAGTAAACAAATTAAGACTCACCATTTTAGGATGCTGAATGAAAATTTGATATTATTTTATGGCTTTGGTGTTTGATCTTACAGCTTTAAGAATGAAAAGGACCAAAGAGATAAGATCTTATGATACATTCAAATATCCTCTCCAAAAAGATAGGATGTTGTGATACATTATTATGTAAGGAACTGTCAGAAATCTCTTGTACCTTGACACATAAATGGCGTGAGGAAAAGAAAATGGCACTCCCCACCTAGCAGAGTCTGAATGCCAACCCTTGCATCCATAAGCTAGCCTTTAACAATAACAAAAAGGTTTCTGTATCTACACCTGTACTTGTAATTTATTCCCAGGAAGGTTGCTGGGCACTGGAGTGCATCCCTCTGAAACAGTACCTGGGATAAACAGAGTAAAAAATACAACAGGGCCCACTCCCAACAGCTGTTAGCATGTAACCAGTTAGGGTCAGAGGTTAAAAGATCTAACCAGCACAAACTCAGGCTGATCCTTCTCAGCTGACTTCAAGGATTGGCATGGTTCTGACAGTTTTAATTTAGTAGTCTAGATATAGCCTGAAAGTTCAGTTAGGATTCTGCTAACAATCCCTTAGGTAACAGCTGCAGTGGTTTGAGACTTCGTTGTCCTCACCAGTGGGCAATTCCCATCTTCCTGCTTAAAGTTACTGCTGTCACTGCTAAAGTCAACAGAACAAAACATATTTGTACCGCAGTTGCTTCTGGGTAAAGACCAGTACTAAGTCAGTGCTGCTGGTACAAGTAAGTTTTAAGCAAGGTGTTAAACTTTGTATTGGAAGAGATTCACTGCTTTCAGTCCATTGGTTGTGTCTCAAGACCTGTGACTGGCAGAAAGATGGGGAAGAAGTCACAGACAGAGATGTGAAATTAGACCTCTGTTAGTTGCCTTGTTAGGAGGTTATGTAAGGTTATACAAATCCTTTTTTCCCAGGTATGTCTCTACAACAGCAAGTACAGAACCATTTCTGTATTTCCACAACAGGGATTTCTTGGCACTGGTGAATTCCAATTGCTTTGGGACAGCCACTGAGATTTTAGGGACTGGAAATTTCTAGGAATGTAAAAGCATGTCAGATTTGATGGCTTTAATTGACAGAAAGCAATGATTATTTGTACTGAGATTCCAATTCGTCTTCCCTTCCTGGTAAAGTGGATCCCAGCTACTTTTGCTTGGACTATTGTGCATTAGAAATTATGAGAGAATGGGGTGGAAGACCCAATTCTTCAGGCTGTGTCAGGGCTGTGAGACTGCTGACAACCAGAGGATCTTATGTACATTTTTGTTTGCTCTGAAAATGCACCAGCTTGAACTCTCCGTAGGTTATTAATTTGTCACAGACACAGAACATAAAACAAAGTATTAACCTCTTGGCTTTATAAAACATAGAGTTTTCTCAAAATAGATAAATGCACATGGCCATGTACAACAATCTAGGTTTAGGGTAGGGGCTGAGACTGCATGCAAACAGGAATATTTTATAATGTACTTCTGAGTCATATGAAAGACATGACACTGTCTCTTCTAATGTCTGCTTACACCTTGGAAACAAACTAACATATTGTTTCAGCAAAACACTGGTTTTTCTGAGCTGTGAAATTAATAGCACTGCCTAATTACTAAGTTCATCTTGACTTCTCACAGCCACTCTGAATTCCTGTGAATGATTGGATCTTCAGTGATTGTCTTTGCTCTGGAATTCACATTTTAACCTTCAGATCTAGTGCTCTTTATTTTTTAGTCTACAGATTAATATGGAAAATACAAGTGTGCTAAGTCAAAGCAATTTCAGTAAGGGTGAAGGTTATTGCCTTTTCCATTAAATTACTAGTAAACACTCTTAGCTTTAATTAGTTCAGGGTATGAGAAAGACAGAGCTAGTTACTCTGAAGTGTTTAGACTATCAACAGCTTTTAACAGAGTGTGCCTTGCAAAACATCTGTGCTCACTGAGTTCAATACAAAGCCATTAATTAACATCCGACAATGACAAAAAGTTTGATTGGTTTTGACTGTAAGGAAAAGCTCTCCAGATTTTGAAAGAAATCTAGAACATTTGGCTTTATGTTAAATGTAATTAGCATCAGAGTTTCAGGGTTTTATTTTTATATGTATTGTTCTCAACTGTTGAATAGAAATATGATTAAACAACATTTGTTTTTAACATTTAGCTGATCTTTTCTATTATAGTTTGTGGATAGATACTTTTAAGCAACCATAAACATTGGGTTTTTCTTCTCTTGTTCATAAAGTACAAGGGGCTGTTGTGATTTTGACCTGTTTTCCATTTAGCAAGTGTTGGATTTTTCCAACGCATACAATCAAAACTATTTTCCTTACAGAAATGTGACCTTATTGCAACTGAAGAATGCATAATTGTAGAATAGGATTGGAAGAATCCCAATGTAGAACATCTTATCAGTTTTCAGGAGATGTTTTAAGCAAAGGTAGAAAGAAATAAGGTTTTATATATTTGTGGAAATATCTTAGAATATACAAATAGAGTTTACGTTAGAAAACATACTATTATTTCTTTTCTTTAACAGTCTGGGCCAAATATGAAATTGTGTAAATTATTTAAAGGCAGATCAATGTTAGTGCGTAAAGACTTTGACAAATTTATACTACAAGTGAGGCATAAATTATTTTCTTGATATAGAATAAACTACTGTGATAATAAAGAGTTGTTAATACCAGTTTTCCCATTTTACTTATGCCACATTCATAGGTAGTAGGTCCTAAGTTCAGTTTAGAAAAGTGATTCATTTAGAAACAAGCGATTCATTTAGGAACAAACAAAAATATTTTTGCCTCCAAATTGCTTAAACCAAAGATATAGCATAGAAAGAAGCTGGGGAAGGTTTTTTGCAAAAGCCATGGGGGTTTTTTTGTGTGTTTTTTTTTTTTTTTTTTTAATATCTCTCCTGGTGTCGAATACAATGAAAATGGCTGAACTGACTAGAGGGAATGTCCTGGTCGTGGCCAAAATGCACATGGGAAATATGTAATGTACTCTATTTAGAGTGTATTCCAGGGAGGACTCTTACCTTTGCACATGCTGTCCATTGAGCTACATAGACTGAGCACTTGTTAGAGACAGAGTTATTCATGCGGCATCCAAGGAACGTTCTGCAGAAATAATTGGTTTGTGCTTACTAACGCAGAGATGTCAGATGTGACTGCTGTGCTCCTAGCAATTAAGCCATTCCATAATAAGTTAACTGCTTTAAAAATAAATATATATATTTAAGTAGCGTAGCTGTCATTTACATGTGTTTCAAAAGGTTAGTGATATTTTTATCTGATCATGACGCTGTTTTCATTGTGGAAAGCATACTTCTGCAGAGCAAGATGATGTTACGACCCAGGTTTTAAAAGCACTAAAAAGTAGCAAAGCTCTGTGCATCTTAGAGTGAATGAAGTTCCTTAAATACCTTAATAGAAGTTAAGTTTTTGTTAGCAATACTTAGGTTTGGTGTCTTAATTTGAGAATTCAGACTCAGAGCTATTTGTGCTTTAAATACATTATAGCATCTTGAGGAAAAAGATTAGAAATTGCCTGATTCATGTTTCTTTTACTCAGTTGAATCAGTCAGTTGCAGTTATTAGTCAAATATGGGTAATGTCTGCTCTGTAGGAAAGCAGCTACTTGCTTGTTGTATCCATAAAGGTCTTCAGTGATAGAAGACATCTCCACAGGGGATATATTTTAGTGGTCCACCTTCTCCACCACTATAGTTTTCCAATATATGTAATCTAGTTTTTCTTGCTGCAAATTCACCCCAATATTTCTAAGTAATCCCTTTCCTCTTTGTAGCATCCTTTTATGCATTTTAGGGCAGTTAATATATTTTCATCAGCCTTTCTAGAAGCCTTTTCTAAGCAAATAGAGTGAGATATCTGATCATTCCCTGGACTGTTTGCAGTTGGTTGTACCCTTCCTGAACTGTGGATCCCCAAACTGGGTAAGATCTTATGATTGAAGACTTAATAGTAGGGACTGGAGAAGATGCATTACTGGTCTGTTAAACTTTTGTTTATGCATACTGCATTGTGTTTTGCAGTGTTTTCTAAGCACTGTGTTGACTGTTTTCAGGTCATGGTTCACTAGGAACTAAATTTTAAAGTTAGTTTTGGCATTCTCTATTTGTCTGAGCTGGATTATTCCCACAGGCATGTATCTATAATTATTTTTGGTTTTTTTCCTATTTTTCAGGTAATTTTTCTAATTTCTTTGGAACTATAATCTTTTTTTTCTGTGTATTTGCAGTCTGGTCCAGCTTCATATCTTCTTTCAATCTCATAAGCCTATTACCTTTGCCATAGTCTGTAGCGAGTAGTACCAGATCCTGGAGAAACCACTGTAACCTAATACACACTTTATCAGTTTTGCTGTGAACCACTGGTATTCTGTAAGTAATTTTTTTCTTTCTTTTGCCCCTACCTAACATCAATTTCAGCCTGACTGATTTCCTCTAGCCTTGTTTGAACATGTTGCAAGAAGCAGAGCTACAGCATCTCCTCAGTTTGTAAGGCCTGTTACCCTGCCATAAAGGCATTTAGGTGTGTTTAACAAGCTTTGTTCTTGACAAAGCCATGTTCATTGCTCCAGTCTTTTTAAATTTCAGAAACTGGTTTTGTGTTTGTTCTTTTATGTTCTTATCAAAGTCAGGCTAGGATTTGTCCCAGGAAAAATAGTACCTTCTTCCCCTAAAAGTATAAAGAAAATAACAAAACACTCACTCCTCCCCTCTCCCCCCAACAAATCAAGATTTAAAAAGAGAGAAACAGAACTTTGAATTCAATCCACTGCATCAGAACCTAAACTATATTCAAATAGGTATTATTTTTCTAGGTATTTAGAAATTTATTGTTTTAAGGCATTAATTTATATTAAGGAAAAAAATATTTTTATTGGTAGCCTAATAACTCTCAGTTAGAAGTCACCATGATCATCAGTAGCTGTTTCAGAAAGTATGTGTTTACCTCCCTAAATATTTTTCTAAATAAAGATGCCTTCAAAAATCATGGTGCCATTCTATGGAGGTGTAGCCACAATTCTACAGATGGAAGTTCTGTTTTCCACAAGTTGAAAAGGTGTCAGAAGGCAGAACATACCTGGATTTTGCCATGGTACTGCATATCTATAGGAAAAAAAGTTTTGTGTCCTCCAGTCACAGGAATTTGAAATGTGTCCTTCAGAACAGGGATCTGAAGCCAAACTGTGGAATGCAAATTGCAATGAACATCTGGCAGAAACAGCTGGGGCTTTTCAGTGGCCTCAAATGTATAGGCTATGTGGAAATGGGTGGCTTTAAGTACATTAGACAACTAGAGGTGAAGAGTCACACCTGTGTTTCCTGCCTTTTGAGTATTATGTAATGTGTTTTCTGTCTTCCCGTTTTTAAATCCTTCCTACAGAGGCTTTTAATTTCAGTTTATTAGTGGGGGTTTTTTTGTCTTCTGTCTTTTACATCAGATTATAGGAACTTTTTTTAGGTCTTTCCTCTTTTGTTATTTTCTTTCACTGTGTTTTTCTGACTTTTGTTTTTTTCTCTAGCTACTGTACAGAGTGGCTCATTTAGAGCTATATTTAACAACACTTTTTACCAGATCTGTCGTCATTCCTGGAAATAAGGTAACATTTATATAATCAAGTCATGCTCTAGTCACTGCTTTCTGGTACTTGCAAGGTAAAATGAAAATTCTATTTGTGATTCATTAGGGTAATTATAGCATTTGCCAGAGTACATGTGGGTAGGTAAGTACATACACAAGTTAGATAATTGGGTCAATAGTGAACAATTTGTCCTTAACAGAACTTGATTTAATAAAGGTAGATTTAATCCAAAATAAGATGCCCTTTGAAGAAGAACTTTTCACAGAACTTAGAGTTTCAAAAGCATCTTGCCTATATTAAAGAAAAAAAAGATATGTATTCCATGAATCTTGGGCATAAATGACATTTTCTATTATCTAGTCAGATGTTTTAGCATCTTCCTAACTGAGCATCTTCCTAGCTGATAATGGTTTGGGACTCTACTTTGTAGATCCAAAATTTGATCTGATAATTTGTATTTTTTTGTATTTAACTGTGAACAGCACATACATTGTCTTTGAACTTTTCCCTTTGATATAAATGTACTTTCAAGGTGAAGAACCAGAAAGAAGTGGAAATGCATATGGTTTTTTATTACTTTTTTCCCCTCAGAAAAAGACCTTCTGCCTCTTTGTTTAACAACTGTAATAGCAATCCTGGCACCTTGGGGAACTGGCACAGGCTGATGAGACAGAGTAACCATGGTGCTCTGTTGCTTTCTGTAGTGTCCTGCCTTAGGCAACTTGTGACTTCATCTGTGCCATGTTGTCCTTGACAACATTCGGATAACCAGAGTAAGGCTGCATGAAAGATGGCTGTGCATTTCCAGAACAACTTGCAGGATTTCTTCAAGCTTTGCTCTGCAGGGTTTGCTCTAATGCAAAACCGAATCTTTATCATCACAGGGGGGTTCTCTGGACTATCACAGTAAGTAAAAGGCTACTCCACTGCTTCTCAACTTAAGGTAATGATCACTTTCCCAGTACTAAAATATTTTATCTTCTGTAAACAGGGAGAATTTTTCTGAACAGAGCTCCTAACATGGGGGCTATTGCGCATATGTTAGATACAGATCTCCACTTCACTCTGTATGCTGGTGTACACATTTGTGTGTAATGAAGTAGATGTAAGAGATCACATGAAGTTACATTCTGGGCCCTTTTGAAAATTGGACCTCACATCATTTCACTAACTATTCTCCAACTTCTTAACATGTTCCCAAAGTTACTCAGATCAGCGAGATCACACCAGGAAAAGCCACACTGGCTCTCAGGGTGTTGCAGTTTTGCTCTTCACATACTTTTACAAACATTTGTTCCATTGACCTGGTACAATACATGTATCTTTCCCCAAATGAAAAAATCCCACTCCCAAAAAAACCCCCAAAACATGTATTAATGTTTTTGTCAAAGTTCATTTTTTAAGCAAAGGATTTTACATTACAAAGTTTGACAGTAATTTCCTTTTTCCATAGTTAAAAGTTTAGAATGCTGCATCACTTAGCCAATATAAAGACGTGAGATATTAGTATTATCAGGAAAATGATTCATTACATGATAATGATTCAAAAAGTGATAGAGGGGAAATGAACGTACTTCAAAAATGAATCCATTTAATTTCAGACCTTGTTTATAAGTTTGTTTTTATCCAAATTCACCTTTTCTCATTTCTACATGTGCTCATTTTCTCTCCTTATGCTTTTGCACTAATTTTAACTCTGTCAGACAGATTAAACAGCACTGAAATTATTTTTATTTTACAAGAAATACAAAATTAAAAGAAATGCAAAAGTGTTGTAATTCTTTTGAGTACAATTCTCTCTCTCTCCCACATACTGATAGCTGTACTTTAAGCTAAGTTTCAGTGAGGGACTCCATAGAAGTAGAGACCACAGGTCTAGAAAAAATCAGAGATAATGCTCTCTAATAATTTGTAGCCTAATGCTTTCAGTTGCAGTGCTTATTATTATCAATTTTGTATAAAATTATTTTTCTGTAAATTATAAAAATTGGATGACTTAAAGAGGAGTTCACTGTACTGTTATTTTACTTTTAAGATTTGGATTCGAAGAGACCTTAAATGTTATCTAGTTCCAAACACCCTGCCATGGGCAGGGAACCTTCTGCTAGACCAGATTGCCCAGAGCTTCATCCAGCTTGGCCTTGAACACTTTCAGGGCTGGGGCATCCACAATTTCTCTGGGCAAAGTGATGTACCAAAATCACTGTCAGGGTTCTGCATGGGATGGGGGCTCTGTAGGGGCTGGGAGGAACAGGGACTCTCAAGGGGCCAGCAGGGCAGTGTATTGGAACTGAGCTCTTTTGGTAGCACAGGAACACCATAATCCCAGCAGATCAGAACTCCCTTTGCTCTAGATACTGTAAAAACACACCACTTCCAGCTGCTGTCAAATTTATTTGTAGGCATCTGAAGGTAGGAAGGTTTGGGGAGAAGAATAATCAATTTGCTTTGCAGATGTTCACCAGGGGCTTCTCTCAGGCATGAGTGATGGGGGAAACACAAAGGTCCTACAACCTCATTATTCATTTTCCAGGTGCAAGTGGCCATTGCAAGGCCCTGTGAGCTAAGTGCAGTGTTTATACACATAAACCCCCTGCTTCTTTCCCCAAAGAGTTCATAGCCTGAATAAGCTGTAGGCAAAAGAGGTTTATGAAGAAATTTTAAAATGACACAAAAAACTCTGTAGTGAACTCGGTTGAACTGCGTCCCGAATTCCAGCCCAGTGAGTTAAAAACTAAATCATCTTTTCTGACTCCGACTTTGACTTATAAAGGGGTTTTTCCCACAGTACTCCTCTTAAATTACACTTTTAAAATTAAAGAGTTGGTGAAATAAAGGGTGTTTGTATTTTGACGGTAGTTCTAGTGTGAGTTTCTAATGTTGTCAATGTGATTTTTAAAAATCTTTATTTATATATTAACATCCAGCCTGACTGAGCTGTTTCCACCTTGATTGTGTAAACAAATCTTGCCTCTATCCCACTCTCTTCTGATGGCACAGATGGGAAAAGGATAGAGGGAGGAAAGACAATATACAGCTCTACTGATATGCATTAATCAAAAGTGTGTGTATATGTGAGAGAAATAATGGTACATGTGTTTGAGGACATCCTCTCAACCGTAAAATCTTCATTATCTGCCTGATTTGGGGCACAGAACTAGCAACACAACAGAGCTACAAGGTCATTTGTTTATATGCTTTGTGAGTTGCATGTATGATAAAATGATTTGCAGTTGCAGTTTTGATTGGCACATCTATTTGTAAATGCAGGGAAGAGGCATAAAATTCCAAACAGGTTCTCCATATTAGTCTGTTCCCTTTTTGTTTCATTGCTGTGTGTAAGCAGCACAATTTGATTTTGAACTTGCCATCATGCCTACCTTGATAGTCCAGAATGTCAAACAATATATGAACAGCTACAAATATCTTTACTGTGTACTTTTTATGACCATTAAAATAACACAAAACTGAAAAGTAATATAATGGGCTTTCACATATCTCATAATACTATATTTAAACATTTTGTGAGGAACCAAGTTAATTTTCAAAATATGCAAATTATAGGAGCAGGCTTTTTAACATTTTAAATGGTCTTTGTCTAATATAATGAGTCATTTTTCACTTATCAAATTCAAAAATAAAATTGCATACAGCTATTTTTGTTCTGCTAAATGAAAAGAGGAACAATATTTCTTTTATTGCCTGTCAGCTCTGAATCACTTTAAGTGCACTGTGGGTGGACTGTGCTCTAATACATTTTTTTCAGCACCCAGAAATCAATCAGGGTCTAAAACTCACCCTTTTCGTTAGGGTGGATCTGACTGGTGATTCAAAACAGTAATGCAATTACAAGCTATGATTTTTCTTCCAGCAGAGTGATAATTTTTTCCAATTAGTGCCCCAGTTCTACTTAAAAAGGAGCATGTCACCTTGTTCCTCAGCTGATGCTTACAAACTTGTTGCTAACTAAGAATAGTTCACTGTATTCACTGTGCTCACTGTTAACGCACCGGAGTGTGAGATCACCCGAGAGGATTTTCTTTCTTGTCTGTGATCTTGTGTTTTTAAAAAATTATAAACTGTAGAGACGAATTTTGACTTTCTAAAACATAACATGTTTCTTAAGTGGAAAGAAATTAAACGCAGTTCCTAACATGTCCACACTGTTCAGAACACTATTTCACTGGAGGCAAATTCAGATCCAAGTTACTTATTAGTAGAGCTTCTTATGAGCTATACTCTAGAAAAAAAAATAAAAGTATAGCATGTGACTCTGCAGAACATACACCCTTATTGGCTGCCTTGAAGTCTACTACTATTAACATTGAAAGATGAGTAAAAGTGTAATGAACTCTTTAAAAAAATCCGATTCTTAAACGGTGTTGAGATATCTTTCTATTTTCTTGCTTCTTCCCATGTAGACCTGTATTATGTGGACTTGTTTTTGTTTTTTAAAAATATTGTCGAAGTGTAAACAACAGCAATGGAACCTGTGCAGTATGTGTTGAGCAGCTTGATATTAGAAATTGCACTATGTGTTAGTTTTAAAACAAAGGAAATTGTAATGTTTTGCATTGTCTTGCTAGGTGGTTGTCATACTTGAAACGTAACACTTCTTGAATGATCTTGGTAGAAATACTTCTCTAATACCTGTCCGTATTTCAGAGATCATAGGAAGAAATGTTCAAATGTTATTTTATGTTTGTATTTCAAAATACTTCTTAGATGAAACTACATCATATAGACATTACTATAATAGGATACAAAATAGAGGCACTCTTGAGGGTTAATTTGAAGATAAATAAACCATCACTGCTCAGGTTCCAAGGTATGGCTGACAGTCATATAGATATAACTTGGTAGACTTCAAATCAGATATTTTGGTACTGTAGGTGCTGTGAAGTGTTGTGATCTGTGGGAACAATTTTGACTAAGGCCTCCTGAGAAATTTTGCTAGCTTTTGAAACGAAAGCTGACCTTTCAAACAGATACCAAGACAATATGCATCCACATTAATTGGAATTATACCTCTGAAATAAAGATGTACCACAAAGATAGTAAAACATGGCTCTAATGCCAAAATGAGTCAGACCTTAGAGGCTTGCAGAATTAAAAGACATTTTTCCTTAGGGATAAAGATACGGTACTGAGAAATTCAGTGAGATTTAAAGAATTCCTGCCATAGGGACACATTTCAACTTATTGATAAGTGCTTCTATAAAATGAGTCTTTAATAAAAGAGGATAATGTAAATGACAGAAGATTATGAACTGTTCTTTGTCTTTGCTGTTTCTCAGGACTAACTGCTTCAGTGGGTGGAAAGATAATTTTGAAGGGTTGTACTGATGATATAATAATAGGGAATGCCTGTCACCATATCTTGGGCACCGACTGTGAGTCTGGCAATGTGGCTAATGCTCAGCAATTTTGCTGCTCTTAGACTTAGGTATTGCGGTTTAGATTTTCCAGCAGTAGATCCTTGTATAAGCACTTTGTCCATCATCTCTCCAGCCAACAAAACAACTGTTCAACTCCTGACCTAAAAGCCCTACCATTTAGAGTTAGAAAGGTAATTAATGAAGAATTGTGGAAAGGTAAATGTAAAAATTGTTTGAGATATTTCATTGCTGTTTATGCTTTCTGAGAAAAAATCATTTAATTTTCAGTAAGAACTGAAGACCTTATATATCTTTTGATAAGCTTTAAGAGCAAACAAATACCACGATCCTGTTACCAGTGTTTCATACTGTAGCCTCTTGTTTGCATCCTCTCTGGTAAAAGTAATTTATTTTGCAACAGATTTTTTTGTATATTTAGTCTGTTGCATTTCATCCATTCCTTGATAAAATACAAGGGGAAGAATTAAGGCTTATGATAGGAGATGAGGGAAAGAAAGAGAAAAACTGAAGTTGTTTTCTAGTTCTTCCTGTTCTTAAAATCCCCATAAACTTTGGATCCTTCATTACAGATAACTAACTTACTAGCCTGCCCCTTTATGAAACCTTTAAGTGCTATGAATTAATTTTATGTCTCTCCGTTTGCCAGTGAAAGTATGTCCTATCATTTATGCAGGATTCTTTTTTATAGTGAAATTTGATACATCAGCAAAGGTTACTAAGTATATTGATTTTTGAATAGAAGAAGAAACAGCCTTCTGTCTGACTAAATACAGAGTCATGTACACTTAAAAGAGTAGCCTTGTTATGTGGCTGTTCACACAAAAACAAATTTTGGTTTTTCCGAGTTTGTGTGTATCATCAACACTTTATGTGGTCAGCATTCAAGGCTGCTACATTTGGTGCCTTTGTTCTCTCTTGATACATTTTACTGAAGAGCCCAGGGGCATAGTTAACATGCCTACAGGCATCCTTATGCTGCAATATGAGTGTGGTTGTGGAGTAATGATCTAAGCATCTAGACAAGGCAAAATCTTGGTTTGCACACTTGAAGTATTTGTTTTGTTTAATTTTTTTCCTGTCTAGTTGATGTTATGAGAGATAATAGCTTGTGTCTTGCTTATAGTGGAAAGTGAAATAGAAATACTTGATTTCACTGAGGTGGTTTTCAGAGGTGGTGTGGAAAATAGTTCAGGCTAATTTGTTCTCCAGAGTGTGCTTCTGAATATTTGGGCAGGGGTCACAAGTTTAGAGTCTGGTGCTTTTCTGTACTGAGGTTGTATGCTACAATATTATTTTTGTTGACAACTCCTGGTGATTAGGCTGGTTTAAAGATGTGTGCAATATTACACTTGGGCTTTTTGTGTACATACATTTAAGGACATATTTGATGTCAGGGTATTTTGCTGAATCAGTTCCCAAAATCCTCAGTACCTTGCAGAGTTAAGTCCCTGGCAAAATGAGGCAGCACAGCAATCCTGGGAGGATAATCCATTTCAGAGTGCTATCACATCTAGTACCATTCCTGCTTCCTGATCCACCCCCTGCCAAACAGCTTCTCTCAGCCTTACCATGGGCACATGGCATTATGTCTGTTTAGCTGTCACTCTATGGCTGTATCAAAAAAAAAAGTGTTTTGGTTGTGTTTCCAAAACTGAAGAGAAGTACCAATTTTTAAAGTTTCTCATGTAATTTGGAGATCTCTTTATTAAAAATAAGAGTAAATAAAGGCCTTTGCCTCCCTCCCCCTTCTTTTTTATGTATACTGTGTGATATTGATGTGAAATGTAAGGTATTTTCTGCAGTCATTATAAATACTTAGAATATCACAAAAAGTTGTAGTGATTTTAATAATTTCTAAAGACAACTATAAGGATAATAACTGATACTGTACCCTCCTCCTCCCCAAGTTACAGAGCTGAGGCAAAACAATAAACAACATCAGTCCCAAAGGAGTTTATGTAACAAAAATACTCCAACCTCACCAGAAAACCCCAAACACAAGTTGCTAAAATCAGTGCTTTAATCGTAAAAGGTCTTGCAACCTTTATTCTCAAGAATTAGATCAATTTAGAACATGCTTACTATAAATCCAGCAAATTATTATCTCTGATATAGGTTTAGCAGACAGTTCAGTTTTACAGTAAGGAGAATTAAGCTGATTTTAGTGGCTTTTGTAGGTATAGTAAGTATAAAAATCATCATGAGATCTAGTGAAAAAAGTTAAATTTTATCATGGCCAAATGGTAAGTATGTAACTAAATTCTTGATAATTAAATTCTGAGAAGTTGGTTATGAAATAATCTGCAGGTATTTTTATGCAAAATAATATGTTGAACTTTTTCAGAACAGAGTTCAATAGGAGAATATGGGGAGAACTGAATTTCTCAGATGGAGTTCAACCTCAGTGAGAGTTAGACAGAACTTAAAATGAAAATACTGCTGCTGATGGATGCCTTCCATTTTTCCTGTTGTATCTCAGCTTTCATTGACCTTGAGATGCTGAGCAATGGAAGAAAAATTCTTATTTTAGTTAGAAAACAACATATTATGTTTTCATTTTATGTTTCTCATGTAGTGCTAACCAGTTAATTATCACCTCCAAAAATGATAATGGTTGACATTAAAAAAAATTGATGATGAAAATTTGCTCTTCTAAGTCTAACGAAAAACAATACTGTACAGTAGTAAATGTTAGGTTTTAGCACATGCAAATCTTAGTGTTGATCTCTCTTCTGCAATTTTAAGTTTTTTTTCAACAAGCACACAACTGATCTTGAGGGGTATTACCATTTGCTTTTCTGCTACAAGAATGAAATGATGGTAATCTTCCAAAAGGAAAATGAACAATTTCTTCAAAAACAGTATTTTTGACATTATTATTTTGGTACTGACCTGTTGAACGGCTGATACTGAGATCTCATTCTCATAAACATCTGTTGTTCCTCTTGCTGCTCCACAGAAACTATACCCATGAATGACACTTTGATGTATCATAGAAAGGCTTGGGTTGAAAGTGACCTTAAAGATCAGATAGTTCCAACCCCCTTCCATGGGCAAGAGCACCTTCTACTAGACCAGGTTGTTCAGAGCCCCATCCAGCCGAACCTTGAATACCTCCAGGATTGGGTCATCCACCACTTTGCTGGGCCTCCAGTGCCTCACCACCCCCACAGTGAAGAATTTCCTAATATTCAATCTAAACCTACTCTCAGTTTAAAGCCATTCCCCATTGTAAAAAGTCCATCTCCAGCTTTCTTGTAGGCACTCTTTAGGTACTGGAAGGCTGCTCTAAGGTCTTACTGAAGCCTTCTCTTCTCCAGGCTGAACAAACCCAACTCTCTCAGCTGGTCTTCATCAGAGAGGTGCTCCATCCCTTTCATCATCTTCATGTCCTCCCCTGGACTCACTTCAACAGGTCAGTGGGCTCCACTTGGAAATTGAGCCTTTTATGACAACATTTTGAGTGCAACCATCCAGCCAATTCCATATTCACCAAATGGCCCATCCATCAAGTCCATGTCTCTAGTTTAGACAAGGCTGTCATGAAGGACACTGTCAAATACTTTGCACAAGACTAGGTAGATGAGGCCAATTGCTCATCCTTCATCTACCACTGCTGTAATCCCATGATAGAAGGCCACCAAATTTGTCAGGCAAAATTGGCCCTTAGAAAAACCGTGCTGTCTGTCACCACTACCTCCTTACCTTCCATGTGTCTTAGCAGAGTTTCCAGAACTTGATCTTGTTAGGCACTGAAAGGAGATTGCCAGGCTTGTAGTTCCCCAGATATTTCTTATTTTCCTTCTTAAAAATGGTGATTATGTTTCCCCTTTTTCAGTCAGTGGGAACTTCACTGGACTCCTATGAATTCTCAAATATGATGGATTCTGTCTTAGCCACTTCATCTGCCAGTTTCCTCAGCATCTGCAGATGCATCTCATCAAGTCCTGTGGACTTGTGCATCTCCATGTTGCTTAGATGTTCTCAAACTGGTGCTTCTCCTATAGCATTCTCCCAGTCCCTGACTTTGTCTTCTGTGACTTGGGCAGTGTGGCTGGAGCACTTGCTATTGAAGACTAGGACAAAAAATTTGAGTATCTCAGTCTTCTCCATATCCTGGGTAATCAGGCAATTTTTTCCAGGGAGGGCCCGTATTTTCCCTTGTGTTCTGTTTATCACTGACATACCTATGGAAGCTCTTCCTCTTGGCCTTGACATTCCCGGCCAGATTTAATTCTTTCAGGATTTTATCTTTCTTAACCTGATCCCTGTCAGCTTGGACAATTTATCTGTATTCCTCCCAGGCTACCTGTCCTTGCTTTCACCCTCTGTAGGCTTCCTTCTTGTGTCTGAGTTTGTCCAAGAGCTCCTTGTTCACCCACACAGGCCTCCTGCCATTTTTGCCTGGCTTCCTGTTCTTGGGGAAGCATCTCTCCTGAGCTTGGAGAAGGTGATGTTTGACTATTAAACAGATTTTTTGGGTGTCTCTTCTCTCCAAGTCTGTATCCCATGGTACTTGACCAAGCAGATCTCTGAAAGGCCAAAGTCTGCTCTTCTGAAGTCCAGGGCATTGAATTGCCATGTGTCTTCCTTGCTGCCCTAAGAGTCTTGAACTCTACCACTTCATGGTCACTGCAGCCAAAGTTGCGTTGAGCTTTACATTCCCCACCAGCCCCTCCTTTTTGGTGAGAAAAAGGTCCAGTGTAGCACCTCTCCTCATTGGCTCATCTGTCACTTGGAAGTTATCAACATTTTCCAGGAATCTTCTGGATTGCTTGTGTCCTTCCATTCCAGTCAAAGTGGCTGAAGTTCCCCATGAAGACCAGGGCTTGTGATTGTGAGTCTGTTTCTATCTGTCTGAAAGGCCTCATCCACTCAGTCTTCATGGGCAGGCAGCCTGTAGCCGTTCCCCCACTATAATGCCCCTGTCCCTTCCCCTAACCCTTGAACCACAGAATAGGCTGAGTTGGAAGGGACTCACTAGGATCATTGAGTCTGACTCCTGGCTCTGCCCAAGAGTCATCCTATGTGCCTGAGAGCATTGTCTAAATGCTTCTTGAGCTCTGTCAGGCTTGGTGCTGTTCTCTTGGGAGCCTGTTCCAGTGCCCCACCACCCTCTGGGTGAAAAACCTTTTCCTGATACCCAGCCTAAACCTCTTCTGACACAACTTCAGGCCATTTCCTCAGGTCCTGTCACTGGTAACCACAGAGAAGAGACCAGTGCCTGCCCCTGCTCTTTCCCTCATGAGGAAATTTTAACTGCAATGAGGTCTCCCATCAGTTTTTTCTTCTCCAGGCTGAACAGACCAAGTGATCTCAGCCATACGGCTTCCCCTCAAGGCCCTTCACTGCCTTCATTGCCCTCCTTTGGATACTCTCTAACAGCTTAATATCTTTCCTATACTGTGGTGCCCAAAACTGCCTACAATATTCAAGGTGAGGCTGCACCAGTGTGGAGTTGGCTCTCTGTCATAAGTCATAAGCTCTCAGTCAGCTTCTCTTCCTATTCTGCTCATAACAAGGGACTTAATTTTCTTTTTGTTAACAAAGATATTTCCTTTTTTAAGATGTGAAAATGAAAACATATTCAATCCAATGGTAATTCTGAATTCTGTATAAGAATGTCTTACAGGCAGTCCTATCACAGTCCCTGAAGTCTTTGCCATTGCTACCTGAGTACCTAAGATGGTCCAACTCTTTGATTATTAAATAATTTATTGGTGATATGTTATTATGGCTTTTCTGGTTTAATTTATAAATAACCAAGTGAAAAAAATTGCAGGGCAGCACTGCTTTTGTTTACCTAAGTATCAAACAGCTGAATCAGAACAAGAGTCCAGAAAACTAGGAATTGTGGAAATGGGATACCACCATCAATTCAGAAGTTAATTGTATGAACTTTAATACTAGAAATACTGTCTTGAAAGATGATTGTTGGTTTGCAGTTTTTTTGTGATAACCATTGCATAAGTACTGCATATACTGTATAAACTAGGACTTGTAGAGGTACACTATTTTCATCATGAAGAAAGACAAACCAGAAAAAAAAGTGCTTCCAACTCTCTTAAAATGGAAGCTTTTCTCATATGTATGTTTTTGTTCTGCCTGTTTGTCAACAGTTCACTCAGAGACATTTTGATGCCTGTCTTCTATTTTAATAAGCAGTTGATTGTCTATCTGGAGAGTCTTGCCGTGGGGATTTTTTCTTCTTCAGATCCAGTGATTGATCAGGGCCAGTGTCATACTTAAGGACTGAGTCCTTGGGGGACATTTTCCTTCTGTTACTTTTCCTGCTGTTTCAATTAGGCATGTGATCCTTGGAGAAAAACAGGCATCTTCAGGCAAGAGCCTGAAATGAGCAGAGCAAACCATGCTCAAGGTTTAATTTTATTACAGGAGTGAATTTTGGCATATTATGATGTTTTTAAATTGTCAAAAAATACTAAGGAGGCAGTGTCGCTTCTTGCAACTGACACCTTCTTAAGCAGAGATTGAAATATGTGAAGGAATTGTAACTTTATCTTTTCAAAAATGTCTGTGCTTTCAATGGACCTGGACACATGGACTTCTCTCAATAATGATGATAAACACTGCCCTGCAGCTTCTTCCAAGAGCAAAGTTATAACTCCCTTGAATAAGCATGAATCACAAAAGGATTCTAGACTTTCTGTATTTGCAGACTCTCTTTTGTCCCTTCAGGAGTGGTAGTGCCATGAAAGAAATATGCATCGAGGAAGCCGGGTACATAAGCTGTTGCATGGGTTAAAGGGCAGCGTGCATTCTGACTTTCACCTCTTAAGCTATACTCCTTTGGTAAATTGAAGTGAATTTTTCAGCTATGAAGGCAGAGACTGTAGAAATTACATAGAGTTGCTGTCCTCATGTAGTTCCTTAACTCCTAAATAGACTGGGTGTCAGATGAAGTATAAAAGCACAGTGTGGAATATTTACCCTACAAGGCAGGGACAATGTCAAGCTTTTTGCATTTTCATTACCTTGGTTTCATGACTGTATACAAGTGTCTTGTGTATATGGCAACATTAACTTTTATTTCCTTCCTTTTCTTTCTTTTTCTGGGAAGTGAACTCATCCTTTGTCACAGGTGACTACATTTAGATGTTGTGGGAGGAATGCAATGAAGCCTTGCTGAAGATCAATTAAATTCAGGAAACATGTAGGCCAAAGGCTGACCTAGTCCAGTTTGTGACACACACATCATTCACATTCCTGCCATTCTTTCTTTATATATTGCAAAAGTTTTAATTGTAGGTTCTGCTCTTGTGAGTGATTTTGGCACGGCAGACAAGTGACCAAATTTAAAATGGAGGCTGTAGTATCTAATATCATACAGTAATTAGCCAGCTGCAATCAGGAACTTTGACACATGTCCAAATAATTCTCTATATATCAAGTCTCAATGTTTTGTTTATACATAAGAAGTAGTAGCCTTGTTAAGAAATATGATACTTAATTACTTGTGCAACCTTAGTACAAAATTCAAGCCGAATTTCTAAGATGCATGCAATTTTGTGTCGAGGAAGGATCTGTCAGTCTGGAGAGCATGCAGTTTTAAGATTACACCAAATAATTAGATACCTAATCTCCTAATTGCAGAGTGTTTTCTATTAATGGTGGATTCTTCTGGGAAAATGAGGAAAAAAAATGTGTTCTGATGCATTGTTTTATTTTTTTTAAATTAG
The DNA here is from genome assembly GCA_013396755.1 of Sclerurus mexicanus. Taxonomy (NCBI): domain Eukaryota; kingdom Metazoa; phylum Chordata; class Aves; order Passeriformes; family Furnariidae; genus Sclerurus; species Sclerurus mexicanus. Next base: position 1,189,885 of record VWZF01003010.1, read on the forward strand.
GTCAGGTGTACTAAAAAGTGTATTTTTCTCCACTGAATTAAAGAAATAATAAAAAAAATCCTCCCAATTATTACAGTGGATATGCAGTTTTGCTGAGTTCCTGTTTTTATGTAGACATGAGATATTGACATCCAGAAGCTAAGTGACTGATGCTAAAAATGTTTATATGGTTATAGACTGTATAGATGGTACACTGACCATTACCTTTTGTTAACCCAGCAAGACAATTATTAATTGTAGGTACCAATAGCCATTACAATTCTGTTTTTTGGTTTTTTTTTTTTTTTTTGGATACACTATCTTGCTGGATAGAAACAAAATTTCCACACAAGTTCTGAAGTCAAGGGCTGGGAGAATATTCAGCAAAAATATTGCTATATGTTTGCTCAGTTTTTGTGTTTAGATGTTTACTGCTGATAATCATTAAAGACAGGAGAAAGTGGGCAATATGGAGCTTGTTCTGCTCAAGCCTAACTCATCTAAAATAGTGATATTTTATGCAAGTCTGGGTGTTGAACAGTGTGGGCCTCATGTGAGCACAAGTAGAGGATGTTATCTGGATTTTTTCCAAGGTGTAAGGATCTTTTCTGTTTACAACTGATTCACACCCCTTTGCAACATGACTAAGAAGTGGAATTAGCTGAGAGAGTAAAGGGAAGTTTACCTCTTAGTCCCCCACTCCTCTGTCAGACCAATGCCAGTAACTTGAAGCTTGTCTCCATCTTCTAGGGCAAACTGCATTGAGAACAGTACAAGAAAGACCTGTTGGCAGACCCACCATTGCAGTGTGTTTGGAAAAATGACTGAGGGGAAAAAGATAGTGTTTGGCTATTGCTATTTTAATGGGTGCAAAGGGCATTGTACCGCTCTTTGCTTCACAAGAATGGATCAAATCCTACTGCATTAACTGCTAGCAAAACTCTTTTTGATTGTAGGTTATCAGCAGACAGCTGTCTTGTTCCATGAATTTTTGAAAATTTGAAGATTTGAAATTGAAAAATACAGAATAGTTCCAGTTGGAAAGGATCTACCATGATCATCTACTCCAACTGTCTGACCACTTCAGGGCTGACTAGAAGTTAAAGTATATTAAGGATATTGTCCAAATGCTCCTGACAAGTTTGGGGCATTCACCATCTCTAGGAACCTGGTTCTAGTGTGTGACCCTTCTCTCAGAAAGGAAATATTTCCTAATGTCAAGTCTGAACCTTGTCTGACACAGCTTTGAACCATTCCTATGTGTCTTGTCACTGGATGCCAGGGAAAATCCTCAGCAACTTGCTCTCCACTTTCCCTCCTTAGGAAGCTGTAGAGAGCAACCCCTCAGCCTCCTTTTCTCCAAAGCTGGGAAAGCCAGTGTCTTTGGCCTGCTTGGACATGCCTTCCAGCCCTTTCACCAACTTTGTTGCCCTCCTCTGCATGAATTCAAGTACCTTAACGTCCTTTTTTAATTGTGGGGCCCACAACTGCACACGACATTCAAGGTGAGGCTGAACCAACGTTAAATAGAATATATAAAAATAAAATCCTGCCTTTACTGTGGATAAACCATCTGGCTTTTGAGATAAAAAATGACTTTGAGCATATACATAATTTTGACAGTATCATGCTAGACCTTTTTTGTTTTAATACTTGTACTGTCACCTTATATCTGTTAACATGACACAATTTGTGTGACTATAGCTTCCTTGTTGGGTCATTGAAATACTGTGGAGCAAATACTGAAATATTGTGGATCAAAATATATCTGATTTTCTGAGATTATCTACTTATCCATTCTAATTCAAGTATGGTGGCATGACTAATTTTTTGACATCATATAACATTCTCTGCTCTTGGTGTTATATTTGATGCTACTACAGTCACAAGAGTTTAGCTGTTTCTATGTTCTTGAGACTAATGCAATTCCCCAGCATTGATAGAAACAAGTGAAGACAAGAAGAAAGAACCTGACATGTATTCAGAGGTCAGAAAGATTAAGCAACACAAGGCAGAATGAACAGTAATGGAAAAAAAGATATGCTTAAGAAAAATGTAAGGATAATTAGTTTCACATTTGATAAAGTAATATTTGTAAACTTTTCTGAGCTCTAGAAACTAGGGGTAAGTAACCAAAGACTAACCCTACTTAAGAAATGGAGACCCAGACCTACTGTCAGTTTATGAAATCCACTCAGAAAATCTTTGCTATGACCTTTTCAATTCAGGTACTTAAAAGGTATTCGTGTCTTGAAAGGTTGAGAAGCTATAATGTTTTACATTACACTAATACTGTAAATAAACCATTCCTGCATTGAAATAGTACCCAGTGATGCCTGAAAAAGTTTTATGAGAATTTTTTGAAACTACAAGTCATTCTTTGGATTGCTTTCAATAAATACTGAGGAGTTCAATCTAAAAGACTGTGATCTGAGTTCACCCTTGATGAAAATGAGTTGGCTTCCAAGGAATTACAGCAGGGAACAATCTGTTCCAGAATGCATTTTTACCTTAACTGTGTCATAGGGTGACGTAGCGCTATGGCTGCAGAGGACAACCACTGCATAGAAAACAGGAGTGGAACTGGTTATTAAACAGAAGTTAACCCTGTGGGGGGTAGAATTATCAAGGATGCAGGTATATTAGTAATGAGTAGTCCTATCACATAACTTGGAAATCACAGAGGCTGACACTTTGCAAAGACCTAAAACTATTATTCAAGAAAAATGTACATTAAGAAATGTTGTTCTAAAAAGCTTACATGTGTATTTGAATAGACTCTTTGCTTATTATAAGAACCTCATCTGTGACTGAATTTCAAAGCCGCATGTAACAAATCAGTGACACCTCTGGCTGTCTTCTACTATGTCCATACTGAGACTGCAGCAAAACTTAGGTTTCAGGCCATGACCTATGAAAAAGAAGTACTCCTTTGTAGACAAGGATTATGTTACCCAAGGATAATAGTTCAGATTTAGCCTGATTCAGTAGGTCCAACAATTTCAAGTAAAACAATACAATATACGGTGATATTGTTATGCTAGAATGTCAGATGGTTTCTTCAGTCTTGATTAAAACATTTGGGAAAAAATTGACAACAAAATTGGAAACCATGTGTAATCAGCCAGCTACCTAAAAACCTTTGAATATTTTGATTGAAGCTTGAGGGACTTTTAAATTTTTTCTTTAATTTCCTTCACTGTTGTTCATCATGTCCATCTTCCCCCATCCATATCCTCCATTCCCTATGTCCCCCTCAACCCTCCCTTTCATATTAAGTCTGATTTTGCTTAGGAAAATATAAAGAAATATTGAAACAACAGGAGAAGCTTTTGTCATATTTCAATCCTTGTTTGAAACAAGTTACTGTAAATGTCAACAGAGACCTGATTCCTATGAGCTATCCAATTCATTAAACTGGAAGGGATATAAGGCCCTTCAGATGTTTCTCTGAATTAAATCTTGAAACCTTTTGAGATTGACTTATTACTTATCCTGGGCTTGGATACAACAAACTGTTAAATAAAAAAACTATTAAATTATGTGGAACTGAGAGGGAAAGGAGAGCTTGTCAGTCTCATGTCATAGCTCAGGACTGAGATGCCAAGGCAGGCGAAGTCCCTTAGACTTTGCAAAGTGAGAGATTTGGTCCTGGTCTTCTGCTTTTTCACCCCTTCAGGTGAACTTTTTAAATACCTTTTTCTAGTAGTTATAGTCTGTCCCCGATCTGAGTTTGTTGCTGGAATTCTAGGGGAATGAAGTTTGATTAAAAAAGGTCAACTGCATGTAGAAATGTAAATACATCCAGTGTAAGTACATCCAATGATCTCTTGCACTGACTGATGAAAAACTTGATCTTTCCTCTCTTTTTCTACAAAAATATGAAAACTCTCAGGTATGAGGAATGACAAGCAAATTTTGAAGGAGAGGCCAGCCTTCACGTACAGGCTCTTTCTGGACCTGAGGGAAGACATGGGCTTCCTTTCATCCATGCAGCGTGCTTGATCTTACTGCCTGATATCACGATCTTGTTGCTGCAGCAGTGTTAGAGACAATTCACTAAGGCTCCCCTTTCCTTTCCCTCTCTTCAGTCCCTCTTGCCACTGCCAGTGTCTGTCACTGTGTGCTCTGTCTGGCACAGTGAGGTGGCCTTATACTGTCAAAAGGGATGTAACGGAGGAAGCAGTGGTGGCAGCTACTGCTGCCAAATCCCTGCTGTGTCAGTGACTGGTGGTCTGGGCTGTGGTGGCAGACCCTTTCTCCCTTGTTGACTTCTCAGGCAGAGTCCTCTAGGGAACTGGCAGCCAGGAGCATCCTGTGGGCTTTGGTCCAGCTCCTGGTTGCCAGCTGGCCAGCACTGTGCCAGTCTAGCAAATGATTCTGTGCCAACAATAGGGAAATTCACTCCCTGGAGCTACAGTTGTAGCATTTGCAGGAATCAGTTGCATGAAGATGTCAGGCTGCAGTATTCTGTGTGAGTTGTATTTTCCTAATGTAATGAAGGTCAAGCCATCATTTTGGATAGCATTGGGGGCCATTCTGAATCAGATAGAGCTTCTTTATTAAAAAGCTTTTCTTGCCTGATGTACAAAACTCCAGCTATGAGCAAAACTGCCTAGCTATTTAGTATTCATATGCTGATGGTAATCAGCATCTTGGGACTGCTTTAAGCAATAGTCTTCAGATTAGCTAGGTATAAATGCACTTCTTCGAATATATCTATAATGAATTTTCTAAATCATTCATTTACAGATTGAGTATTGTTCATTTTTGAAGCATATATTTTAGAATATATTATACCTCTTTATACAACTAAAATGCAGTGTTGCAGTTCTTTAGTTTTTCTTCAGTATTCTTCATGACACAGTTCTGGTGTATTAGTGTTATATATAATTACTAATTATTGAAGTTTAAAGCAAGTTTTAAGCCAAAGGAAAAAAAAAAATTTGCTCCTGATAGAGGAAGATAAAACTTCTAGTCCTCCCAAAGCAAATTGTATAATTAATATATGCTCTTCACAAGTTCCCTATTTAAAAAATATATCTTCAGGCATGTGATTTTGACCTTATGGTTTCTAATAACATCTGCAAACAGTTTGAATAGGGGTAGTGTTTTCACTCCGAATGATGGGATTTATGTATAGAAACCAAAGAGAAAAATGATTCACTCAATTATTCATTAAGTGATAAAAACCAAATCTGTAGCTAACTTTTTCTTCCTTTGAATGGGTAGTTGCATTGTTTCTTTTTTGCTGAAGTTTATGCTGGATTGGCAGGAAAAGAGGCCTTTTTCGGGGCAAAAAGTAGCAACATAACTTTCACCTTTCTGTTACAGCAGGGAAACAAGAAAATATATTTACTGTTTTGTCACAATGCACTTGACCCAAATATTTTCAGACAAACTGACAGAAAAGGCCGTTTTACAATCTAATACATACATTAGGGTCAGAGGTAGTCTATATTTATTATGTATTTTTTTTGGATAGGGCATTTTGCATTACCATGAAAAGGACAATATAATTCAGGAAACAAAAGGTTATCTCAAATACATGCCAAAAATGGTTGAAAACCTTGTTTTCCAGTTCCAGTATGCATTTAAAATAACTTATTAGATCTGCTTGAAGATCACATATGGCTAAAGCATTTTTTATTGTCCCAATTCAATGCAGCTGTCAATAAAGCTTCAACAGAATTTCACTGACTGAAGAAACATACTTTTAACAGACTTATAATTTAATCTGTCATGAAAAGTAAATATGTTTTGATTCTTTTCCATTATTCTGTTTGAATATTTTGTGGAAGCTTTAATTCTAATATGTTTTAGCTACTCAGGATGTTGAGATACTCAGATTTCAAGCAATCTGTCTGGAGTTTTCACTTAGAATCTGGTGCATTTTTCCTCTTGATCTGTGAGTGCTCATCTCAGTTGTAATCACTAGGTAAAAGAGAGAGGGTAAAGTAGTAACACAATTTCAAATCCACAGGCTTAATATGATATTTCTTATTTGATTATCAGTTGAAAAGGAAAAAAATAATAGACCTGTTTAGATACCTATTTTATAGAGGAGGAGATTTTAAGACTTTTAAGTATAAAAAATTGCAATCTGATATTAAAAGTCATTTATTTTAAACTAGAAATTCAATCATATATTTTAAAGATTTGTGCCTCTTTTTTTTTTTTTTTTTTTTTTTTTTTTTTTTTTTTTTTTTTNTTTTTTTTTTTTTTTTTTTTCACCTTTCAACCAGGCGTTTGGGCAGAGAGGGTCAAACCAGATAATCTTCCAAAATAACTGAATATTTTGATCCAGAAAATAAGAAGCTGCATTAAAGACAGGACTGATCAGGCTGGTATTCTCCATTTCTTTTAGAGCTCTAGCAACGTGGTATTGTGCTACTGCCACACGGATTCTAAAGCAGGGCTGGGTCCGGCTTCACCTGGAGTAGAGTGTATATGAAGATGATATGCACCTCAGTGCAAACATTCTCTTAGACATGCTGAAGCTTAGCTTGAGTGATTCAAAATGGGTTCTGGTCTTTCTATGCATGAGAGAAACTTGTCCCAGTTGTAGTCCAGGGTTCAGAAGGGAACCATCAGAGATGGGAGAAAAGAGTAACTGTGTATTAAAACATTTTTGTCTGCCTGGTAAATATTTGGGATGTTTTGGGTCAGTATTAATATAAGAATTGTGCATTTCTTAAAAAGGAGGAACTATAAATAGAGGAACTATAAATAGATTTGAAGATTTTGTAAAATTAGGAGGAAAATCTTAAAAACTATAGCTTTGAAACAATCCTCAAGTTTGTATTATCTTCTGATAAATATGTGAGCATTTAGGATTGATATGAAATGGTTAAGATTAAACTGCTCCTACACCTGAAGCACCAATTAATCCAGTCTTTTCTACCTCTTGCAATAATTTGAGAGTTTGCAGGAAGGGCTAGGCTCGATATATGCCGGGAACAATTTTTAGGGGAAATTGCTGAAGGTATCTAAAGCAAATTTGTAGTTAATAATAGTGCATAGTTTTCTCTTGTACTCAGAAATGTGGGGGGTTTTTTTGAAAATGTAATTATGTAGCTGTACCAATATCTATGTGGAATAACTTCTCAGTGGGAAATAATGACAGAACAAAAAAGGTATTGTAAGGAGACAGACTACAGGACAGATTTCCTTAATCAGTGATGAAAGATTCAAGGTTTTGATGTTCCCTCAGTTTTTAAGCAAGTGAAATACGATAAATATACCATATGTCATAATTCATGTAGAAGTAGGTCTGATATCCTTCTTGATTGTACTTTTGGCTTCACTTTTAAAGGAAGAAGGAGGAGAAAAAGCTGTGATGGGGCTATAGCAACTTTCCACTTTCTGAGATCAAAACACAGTGTCATAAAAATATAAATATCAAACTGAATAGCAAAAGAATTGTGAAGGCAGAGAACAACTGTCTTTTGAAAACCTACTTAAACAGATATAAAATAGATGCATTCATAATAAAATATGCAACTTAGTAATAACTCAGATGAAAAGCTGAATTATTTTTTTTGAACGTTTGTCAGTATAATTTCCTAGGTAGGACGGAAATACATAAAAAGATACATTTCCCATATTTTGATATCTTCAGAGTAATATACTGTAAATTGAGGCATGCAAAAGAACTGGTTCTATTTAAAAAACGAAGAGGTCTTAAAAAAAGAAGAGCCTCAGTAAAGCATGGTCATAAACTGCCAGATCTGTCTGCATTAAAGAGGATATTGTCCAATCAGGAGTTTTCCAGGCAGCACTCTTCAGGCACTAATACGTAATGCAAGCCAAAATGTTCACGTGAATATGTAATTTCTAGTTTATTTAGTATATTATTATTAGGTTTTGAGGTCTTTTTAGTGTATGTTTGATTGTGGGTTTTTTGCTTTCACCATAACTCTTAGGAATATAAAGAAATTAGTTACTGATTTGTGTGGGGGTTTTAGTATTTCTTTACCACGTATAGGCATGTGGATACCCTTTTTCTTTTTCTGTTTGACTGACAACAAGGATGTTATCTGAACTGAATTCATATTAAGTGTCACCTAGGATATATATAAAAGGAGCTTCCTATACTGTCACTGTTTCAATTTTTCAGGAGATAAGAAAAAACCTTTTTGAGCTGTCAGCTATTAAAGTGAGTAAAGTGGCTATTTTCCATTAAAACCACGTACAGTATTTTAAGCAGTTATAAGATTTAGGATGAGCTGTAGGGACATACTATATATATGCAAAACCCATTCTAACCTCCAATTTACTCATTTACTAAGGCACTAGTTTAGAGTACACAAACGTGCATTGAAAGAATTATTAACTCGTTGAAAGAGAACTGCTATTATAATAATATAAAGGTGATTCTTTTCATGTTTTTAAGCACTTCATTAATATGCAATGCATATTCCTTACATCTGTTTTGAGACACTTTTAATTTTAAAGGTGAGATTCCGTTTTAGAACAATTTAATCTTACCCTAACTCTACCTCAGTACAAATAGCTTTGAATAGGAGGTGCATACAGTACTTGTTTCATCTGGGAGAAGTACATTTTGGTGACATTTTTCAGTGCCTTTTCTGCATGTAACACAACATAAAACACATTGAGAAAATCTGCATATACTTGGTACTTTACTGGAACCCTTTTATAATTCTACAGTTCTCTTGAACTTTAGTTCAAACATTAAACAAATTTTGTAGAATAGGGTAATGATGCCTCAGCCATATTTATTGCATTGTGTAAGTTATTATATTTATTTCTCTATGTTTTAGATTATAATTTAGAATATAAATTACATGTATTACATCATATACTATAATAATATAACATGAACAAGCTAGAAATAGAATGATAATACTAATTTCAGTAAAATTTTTTTCCTTATAGTTCTCTGCTGTTAGAGATATTTGACTAAGTACAAAATGGGGTTGCAAAATATGCTTCATATGCACAAATATTCCTATAACTGATATGGTACTAAACTTTTACTGGCCTTTCTGCTAGCTGTGAATCTCAAGATTTTCCTCACCTTTACTGCTTAATTTCCTTTCGTGTCTTATTCTGGCTTACTGCAATAATATTCATTACATTATACTGATGGTGCTGGTGAAAACTGATTTTACAATTACGATGCTTGAATGACACACATTAAGAGCACAGATTTTGTCAATTAGAATTGCTTGAATTACTGACAAAATATTACTTTCTACTGATGGATGAAGTGAAAGACACTGAAATTCAATATCAGTATTTGCAAGGAATAAGCTTTACTAGTGACATTCAGACCTTTGAAAGCATGTTCATGGCAGAGTGAAATGATTATTCAAGCTGTGAGTGGGAAATAAATGTGGAATGGCAATGATTTCTTGCTGTTACGTTTCTCATAGCTGTACTTAGGGAGATAATATGCACACAGGGTATGTGGACTAATGCCAGAGTGCACATTTGGGATTGAGAAGTCCATATCCTGAAACAGCTGCGTTGGGTTGACCTTGGCTTGTTGTCAGATGCTCACCCAGCCTCACTCTCACTCCCCCTTCTCAACAGCAGAGAGGGAGAAATAAGATGGAAAAGCTTGTGGGTTTAGATAAAGAAAGGAAGATTCCCCTACCAGTTACCATCCTGGGCAAAATGGGCTTGATTTGGGGAAAAGTTTCTCCTGCTCCAGGATGGGGTCCCTCCCTGGGGATATAGTCCTTCACTAACTGCTCCAGTGTGGATCCTTCCCTCAGGCTGCAGCCCACATAGATCCATGTAGTCTCACCATGGGCTGGAGGGGAATCTCTGCTCCTACACCTGAAGCACCTTCTCCCCCTCCTTCTTCACTGCCCGTGGGGTCTTCAGGGTTGTTTCCCTCACATTTTGCCTTGCTCATCTCTGCCACACCTCCTGGGCCTGGTTTTAAATACCTTTTCCCAGAGGTGCCACCACCTCACCTGTATACAGTCCATTCCACCCCATATCTTTTTGACACACATTTATAAATCATCATGAAAATTTAAATTCATTACATACTTTTCATGAATTTTGCTTGCAGCAACAAGAAAAAATTTCCCACACCAAAATCAAAGTAACATCATCACAACACCAACAAACACAGGCAATACATATATACTCCCAGCCTACTGGGTTTTGGTGGTGTGGAGCTGAAGGGACAGCCCTGATGGTGTGTTAGCACTGCTCAGCCATAGCCAAAACCTTGGTGTGGCACCAACACTGCTGTAGCCACAAACGTAAGGCACAGCACTGTATGGGCTGTTGTGAAGAATATTAACTCCAACCCAGGCAGACTCTGTATGATATCATTCTTGTATCACCAGAGAGACAAATTTGTGATTTCATGGTGTACGCTGCTTGCTGATCTCTGACTTAAGCTAAGAATTAAATAAGAAATATAGTAGGAAAGACTATAAAAAGAGTAATAAATGGGGCCATGTAAATGCACTGACAGGAACAGCCATTCTATCTGTACTCTGATGTACTTTATGAAGCTGATAACTAAGTCAAATTTTATTTTCCCTGTAGTATTCTTGCTGCCTTGTTAGTGTGTTAATGATTTCTTATGTCTGAGCATAATGACATGGTCTTTGGGAGCTGTGAATTTAAAGTATGGGCATGCTGTAATATTTTAATGGCATCATATCAACAAATATCAAGCATTTGTTTACCAAGAGCGAAGTGCTGATAGCTATAAATTAGTCTCCAGCTGGTGTTCAGAGAGTCTTATTTGCTTCTTAGCCTGAGTGAGAGACAGGTTATACGAATGATGTTTAGATTTTATTCAGTCTACCTTACTCTCATTTTTCCATTTTGTGATCATATGCCAGAGAGAATGCAACAGAGCTCCTGAAGGCAAACAAAGAGTTTTATGATACTTCAAAGAGTATTACAACTTGTTCTTCTTGAGAACTGTTCAATGTGTATGACAAACTATGAATATTTTTGAAGTATTCATCAGAGAAATTAAAATATGATAGATGATTTGTAAGTGATCTGTAAACCAGTATTTGTAGTACAAACAAACCTGGAATATGGTTTTATTTTGAAATGCATTTAACTGGACTGTTTTCTGCAGCCTTCACTACCCCTTCATTGGAGAACTGCAAATGACCTGTCTCATTTGGTCAGTTTGGGATATTTCCTTCAGAATACAGTTTCTGTGAGTTTTGTATTCTCTTCAAGACCTTGGGGTCTCAAGGCTAAAGGAGGTAAAAAAGATTGCAGGTAGATTTATCTACCTGATAGAAGGTTTGATTTTTTTAAACTGAGTTATTTAGGAAATCAGTGAAATCAAGTAGGTGGCCAAACATAAAGGATTGTAATCACAAGTAAGTAAGATAGATCATGCTGAGGTTAAAGCCAATAGAAATTACTAGACATTTCCAATCTTTTTATTACTAGAATTTAATTTGATCGGTAGCTTATTCATGTAAAATAAAAAATACATCCCTTTTGTGAATAGAGAATCATAAATAGTAGTGCTTCTGTAAAGAAAGGTAGTAAAATATGGTCTCTGTTTGCTGTAATAAACCCTTAGAGATATCGACAATCATAAGTATTTATTGCATAAACAGTCTGGCAGAGCAAAGGAACAGTCAGAAGATTTTATAGCAACAAAGGTTTCAAAGACTGCAGGTCACCTTGACCAAAAGAGTTTCTTGAAGCTGCTGTGTGGATTCTCTTCCTGAGAACTTTCCACTTCAGAAGGCATGAGACCTTGCACTGGGTGCCCCTTTGTTCATGAAGACTTCAGTTTTCTTCACAGGTACTTCCATTTATCTGTATGATCTGGGGAGATTGTAACTGCTGTGTGGGTCATCTTCTATCCTTAATTACACTATGTTAATACTTCTAATTGATCCAAGAATCATGTTTGTTGTCCAGAAGAAAAAAAATCATGTTGTTCAATCTTTCAAATCAGATGAAAAACCAAATCCAAAATCACTTATGTTAGATCTAAATATATATATATATAAATAAAACCAAATTTCTTTGCTAACCATATAATCAATAATTATGAGAGTATGTTTTCTCTGCAGGGGATGGAACAGACCATGGGGTTAGGATTCAGTTTTCTCTCTGAATTTTTTTTATTTTTCAATTTTTCATATTAACAGTATTTGTAGTTCTTTGTAGAGGCTGAAGGACAAAAGCTGCGAATCAGGTAATCCTGCTGCTTTTACCATAGTATTTTTTAGATACTGGTGAAATGAAGATGTAAAATTCAAATCCTGACTATTTTTTGTGCAAGAGAAATTTCATTATGCAATAATTTTATTGATATTTTTTACTGAGAAAACATAGCATATTGGATTTAGACATAAGGTCTATAAGAAAAGGATTTTAAGGTGTAGTTAGGTATAGTTTTAGGTATAGTTTTCAGTTTGTATCATCAAAGGCAATGCAGGACATTGGATAATAATCTAAATGATCTGAGCAGTAGGAGACAGTTTTAAAAAAGTATGAATGTGGCAAGAGGAATAAAATGTATGAGTAAGGCCACAAACTTTACAGAAATCTTTTCCTTTTGACATGGCACTGAAAACTCTTGTGGACTCATTTTACACACAACCACAATAGATTGGTGCATTAACAGACAAGCAGATTGAAAGACCCAAGGGATATGAAAACCCTCCTACTAATACTAATACCTGGTGAGCATACTAGGAGGTTGGCACAAGAGTGGTAAAGCAGTTAAGCGTGGTGAGCTAGAAGTGGAAAAATTAATCTTGAGAGAAATGGGAAAAGTTATTTTGTTGCTGTCAAAATAATTCATAAAGCATTATTATTTGAAGCCTCGTGCTATAGGAAATGAAGGGATTGATGACTTTATCTTTAAGTACCTTTTGAGGCGTAACCCCCAAAAAACTTTAAAAACAAACAAAAATTAAAATTATGCCATTTATTTAGGGGTATTACAGGAAATAAAATAAAATATTTTGATATTAATACTATTCCTTTGAGAAATTTTAAAAATCTTGGTCTAACACTGAGGGTAGTCAAGATCTATATGAAACTTAGAAGGGGTCCAACATGTTTTAGAATTGCTGAGATTGCACAACTCAAATGAAGATATTTTAAACTCAGCAACTTTTATTTCTCTAGATGCACACAGCTAAGCTTTATATTTCTGAGGAGATATAAGCTTGGGCAAAACTCGGCATTTTAAATACACTGGCTTGTATATTAAGCTAGCTATAGGATGAATCATGGTTATTGCAACTGAACTTACACTGGTCAGTAAATATGATTTGCCTAAATATTATAATTTGGTACCTATCACATTCGTTTGTAAGAACCTATAATTACTAATTATAATGATTCGTTGTCTGAAAGTGTAACACCTCCAGAGATTTTGAACTGTGGGCAGACACTTTCTTAGCAGCAGTCATTAAAGCTGTGTAAAAAAATGACTGGTAGGCGATTCTGACAAAGGAGAAAATAACATAAATTCTCAGTTTGAAATTATTAATGAAAAACAACTAGTAGAAAATATTTCTTACCCTGATTGTTGTTAAGGTGAAGAGGAACTTTTTTATTAGTTCAGATTAAAAAAACCCGTAAATATATGACTTGACCAAACTAGGACGATTTAAAATTCCTTTTGTGCCTATAAACCTGTTGGTTCACCTCACTCTTGAAACTAAGATTGCTAATTTGAATCATCAGTCCTTCAGCAAGCAGGCTTGTCAAAGCACACGAGACAGCCATTGCTATAAGCAATCCATGGGTTTAACGTGGTTTGTCCCAGTTCTGTTTGTTACCCGCTGTTGCTGTAGTTGTGATTAAATCTGTAGTCAGAAGCATGTGTTTCACTTAGAGGCTGTGAGTTTTTTTAGGCACTGTTTCTTTCTAGGGTGTCCTCTACCTAAGACACGTCCTTGTCTATTTAAGAGAGGTCCTGTTTTCTTCCACGGTAATGTGTTCAGCCTGAATATGAGCCTCTTCTCAGAGATTGTACATTGGAGCAGAGAAGCAAAGAAAATGATTTAATATAAATCTCATACATACCACTCTTTTAAAAGAGAATATGATGAACACCTGATGCAGCTGAGGAAGAAGTCAGTCATAGATCTAACTTGGGTGAGACAGCAGTGACTTACACATTTTACTGGGATAAAGCCTGCAGTTCAAGAATTAGTTTATAAACATTTGCAAGAACAGTTTAAAACCTACTAGTAGTGATACTGACAATAGTTTTACCTTAATCATGAGGGAAGTAATCTGACAATTTTAGTCTTTGAAGGTAATTCACTTGATTAAAGTAAACAGCTTATCTTTTCCCTTCGTCTGTGTCCAAAAGAAATCAAATAAGCAATTAAATAAAGTCCAATGAGCCCTCATTCTTCTTGATTCTCCTTCTGTCCCTTGCTGAACTTTGGAGAACCTACTTCTGTGGAAACCTGCCACAAAAGGAAGAAATTCTCAGATGCAGAATAAATATACAAAAACCTAGGGGGGAAAAGGTGACATCTTTATACCAGGGTTAGGCATGTTTATTTCCATCAGTAGTCTTCTGAAGTTACAGAAAATGGAGTAAGACATTGAAGAACTTTGTCATCCTGACTCAGACTTCTCAAAATGCTGCTATGCATTGAATAAAGGCCTAGAAACCATTTTTCAGATGGTGTCTGCAACTCCTATTTTTTTCTTAACCTCCTCTAGACCACTTCCTGAGGCCTGCGGATGTAGCTTGGAAAACAGCTTTGAAAAGAACTGCTAAACCGCTCTTCTCAGTGTCTTTCTCTTGGCAGACTCTGTACCCGGTCAAGGACACAATGCTGTTACTTACTAACCATAGATCCTGAGTGTGCATTCGTGCTGGTTTTGATTCAAGGCATAGGTAAGGTAGTCATCTTCAAAACATGCACTCTTGTAAACCTGCCAGAGATATTTGGTGGTCTATGTTTATATGAAATGTAGATTTTAAACTGAAAGAGGGTAGCTCTAAATTAGATATTAGGAAGGAATTCTTTACTGTGAGGGTGATGAGGCACTGGATAACATTGTCCAGAGCTGTGGATGCCCCATCCCTGGAATTCAAGGCCAGACTGGATGGGGCTTTGAGCAGCTTGGTCTAGTGGAAAATGTCCCTTCCCATGGCATGGGGCTTGGAACTTAGATGGTGTTTAAAGTCCCTTCTAATATGCACAGTTTTGCTGTGGAGGGAATAAAGAAACAAGATGAAGCTGGACAGCTGTACCTGTATGACAATTTTTTAAAAAAGTTCAACAATGGGAATGCTTGCAGTTAAAAAATAGCTTCAAGTTTCTCTGAAAATTAAAATCTTGGGAAGTCATAGAATATTTTGTGTTGGAAGGGACCTTTTAAAGATCGTCTAGTTACAACTCCTTGCAGTGAACAGGGATGTTTTCAGCTAGATCAGGTTGCTCAGAGCCCCATCCAGCCTGACCTTAAATATTTCCAGAGATGGGACATCTACCACCTCTATGGGCAACCTGCTCCAGTTTTCACCACCCTCATAGTAAAAAACTTGTCTTGTGTATAATCTAAATCAACACCCCTTCAGTTTAAAACCATTACCTCTTGTCCAACAGGCCCTGATAATAGGTTTGTCTCCATAATCCACATCTTTAACAGAAGGTACAAGCTGCAAAAATCAAAACAAAAATAATTCTGTGAAAGGCAATGTAGATACTACCCTGAAACTTGACTCCAGTAGTTACATATAAAATCGATTGCTGATTCAGAAATTTCACCACAGCACCACAGCAGCACCAGACTTTATCTCTTTAAGTTTAGACATGTTTGTTGCAAGAAAAGGTGCTATTGGCATGAATGCCGCAGTGTGAGATCAATTTAGCATGAAGCAGAACTAAAGACAGTGAGGCAAGAATTTAAACATATCCCCCTGGATCTGTGAGAAATCACTTAGGAGAACTGAATCACATTCTTACGGAATTGCTGTTATCAACCAAGCAATAGCTCAGTGTTCAGCCTGACCTTATAAAGCACATGTGCTTGAAACACCTGAGCAAAAAATAACTATTTGTTAATAACTTGTGACTCACCTTTCTAGTTGCTAGTGCTTTTTTCAAACATCACCCCCCCCCCAAAGTCCTGAAAGCATTTCTGAAAAATATTATACAGAAACTTTGAAAATTACCATGTCTTTACACACTAAGGTAGACAATAGATAGGCTTTAAAATTTTTACTTTATGTATTTTGGTAGGAAAAAGGAAGACATTTTAACTTAATTTATTCTTATTTAACTTTACAAGACTTACTTAAGATGACAGGCCAATAAATATGGAATTTTGTAGTGAAAATCTGTGTTATGCAATCTGAGAGGTGCTGTGAGCTAAAAATATCTCACTTGAATGCTGGGCCACTTTGGCACTATTCCAGCTGCCAATGAACTTGTAACTTTTACAAAATGGATTAACTTTCACAGCAAGAGCTTGAGATCATCCTCTCTTAGCCAATGGTCAAGACACGCTCTTGGGCAGTGAAAAGTGTGAGCTTTGAATTCTCCATCCCTCAGGCTGAGCAGCAAATAGGATCTTGGTCTCCCATAACCTGATGTAGAACTATAATTTCTGAGCCAATAATTTCTACTTCATTTCACAAAATAATACTAAAAGGTATGTTTCCAGGTCTTTTTAATAGCCTGAACCTTGTGATGTGTCTGAGGTAAAACAGTAAGCCTTTTCAAGTTGACTGTATTTTTAGCAAATGCACCATTCTGCCTCATACTATTTTATTTTCTTGAGGAGTAGGAAGGAATGGTTTAGAGTTTTTTTGACAGCATCTGGTATGAGTATCTTTCTGTATTGATGCTTGGCAAAAAATGGCATACCACTTTTTTGTTTGTTTGTGTTTTTTTTTGTCTTTTGTTTTGTTTTGCTTTGTTTTTTATTAAAGGGACTGGCAGAAGTCCAGATCCATGAATAGTACTGTTAGTGATTCATGAGCTGAACCATTTCTATGGTTCCTTATCAAATACATGTATCTCATGAGGGTTCATATGTGAGAAAAAGGCCATTGATGTTATTCTATTAAAATAGGATGAGTTAAAGACATTTTGTATATTTGGATATTACTCTTTGTATAATGGCTGATGTAATAAGCGAGCACAGAAGCTGTATTTCTAGCAAAATTACTACACTTTTCACTGTCATATTATTGAGAGTGGGGAGACCTGTAGCCTATAAAGAGTTCAGCCTGTGATCACCTGGGTCACTGTCCTCTGTTCATCATGGTCTGTATCTCCACTGTTCTTCATAAACAATTTGTGCATTTTCAGAGATTTAGTAAATATTCTATGTGGATGCTTTAAGACTGGTTAAAAAAAAAAAACAATTACAGCATCTGATTTAGTTGAATGTTCATCTCTTTCTAAAAATACACTTTTGTAAGGAAAGATTTTCTATTTTTTCATATTCATGGAAATTAGATGCAGAACTCCTGTCATACTGATGAAAATTCAGCTTCAATATTTTTCCTAGCTCAACTCTGAAAACGTATCTCTCTGTCTCTCTCTGTTACTGATCCTTCCTCCTCCCACAAATAGACCCAATTAGAAAAGCTATCATATTGATGCAGTATGGGCAGACATGGATTTGCAATGACAACAAAAGTGTAAAAGAGATGTCACTATTTCCAGCCCTCTTAGGAAGGAAAAATTGAAATCGGTGGATGCTATTTGTAAGACTAAATATATAGCCCTCTGACAACAATTGGAATCATTGGAATTCTATGAGAAGATAGGGGGATTATCTGCTCCTTCAGGTATTGGAGGTATGCTGCTAAGTACAACACTGAAAAACAGAAAAAAAGCATTATCATTAGTTCACAGCTCTCAACAATCACTGCTTATCTGGCTTTTGCTTAATGCTCTCTTATTTATTTGTTTGTATGCCGCGTATGCAGCAGTCAAATGACTATCACAGATACTGAAAAGAAAATGCAGGGCTACAGTAGAATTTTGACTTTGCTGTGCTCCATGATGGAAAATTCGAGCCCCATATACAGAGTATTTCTGTAATTAGCAAATACAGGATATGATTTACCAGACAAAAATTACTTGCAGTAGTATTAGAGTCTTTGCTAGAACCCAGTACTGGCTTTAGTGCTGATAATATGGCTGCAGGATAGGATACTAGGTGTGTGGTGGTTGTGACTGATATTCTGTCACTACCAGTTTTATTTAACACCTATTTCATGGCTTCCTGTGATTTTTGAGGAATGCAAAAGGATGCCTTTTGTCTGTTACAGAAATTTAGTCACTAAAAAGTGCTACTGCCTTCAGCAAGTAATTTTTATTTTTAAAGGTATTATTTTAGGGAATGTACTTATTGTACAAAGTTGAGTCACTAGAAACAACAAAGAAATAAAAGAAAATTACAAGTTTAGCTGAGGGAGGGAAAGTGGAGAGCTGTAGAAACCCAGAAGATAAGGGACTACTGTGTGAGTCTCAAACACTGATAACAGGTAGCCATGGAGCCAACCAAAGTTTCTTGGTAAGAACATGCTGTGCAAATAGGCAAGCCACAGGATATGGCTGGAGAATGGGAGCATCACTTTCTGGGACAAACACCTTTGTTCTGGCTCCTGGAGATAAGCACAACACAGTACAGTGCAAGCTCAGGAATGCAGTCAAGAAGTGGGCATGGACTGTTGACCAAAGGTTGATCCAATAAGGAAGGATCAAGACCACCAAAGACTCCCAGAGCCTGCTGACTCCTTTCCAGAGAGGTCTAGAAGAACAAACTGCACATGATAGCTAATTTGCATAGTAAACAAGAAATTTAGCTCCAAGACAGGGAAAACATCTATAAAAGGTTCTGCCACAGAGCCCAGGCAGCACTCCCATGATCCCTTCCCTTCCCTTCCCTTCCCTTCCCTTCCCTTCCCTTCCCTTCCCTTCCCTCCTTCATCTGCCAGTTTCCATTTTGTGTCTATAATTTACTAATAAAACTTTGTAAGTTTCTCCAGACCCTCTGACTTTTGACATTATTTTTCAACCACAGGCGTATATGAATCTTTGGTGCTTCCTTTCCATTCAAGGTGGGATACCACAGGAACTTGGAGAGATTTTTATCTGGTATTTTTACTTGAATGAACACTAAAATGATATGTACAGAAAGAGATTTATGACTCATTAAATATAAGATACTGTAGAGATTATGGAACTTATTTTGCAAACTGAACTGCTTAATAAAATAGCTATGTCTTCACTGCAAAAGAGAGCATTACTTTTGAGAAAAGCAATTGAAAATAGTTATTAAAGCATAACATTCTATTGAAGAAAACATGGGGTTGACTTTTCAACTTAGCCTTGTTATTTTAAGATTGGCATACATTTCCTGCCTGTTTTACCTTTACTAGTTGTACTGAAATAAAAATTTGCCCTTGGTTCAATGAATGGGATTAAAAATGATGATTTGTATTATCCAAATGTAAGTACACATTGTATATCTTGTGTTGGAAATGATGAACTTGAAACCTTTCAGAAGTTATTTAAGTCGTTACAGAAGCATGTGATGTTATCCTAATGAAAAAACCTCACAAAACCCCCCAAAAATCCAAAGTTGTGACACTCTTTATGTTAAAAAATTTAGGAAAATTTAGTTGAATCCCCATAAAAGTAGCTTACTGAAAAAAACCTCATAGAACTTCAAGTCAGTCAACATTCAACTACTGACAAAATTTTAACCACATTCCAACAATTAATGGTCTCATGTCACTTAAAAACAAGGTGTTTCTTCAAGCTTTCTATTTATTAACTAGGTCTAAGATCAAATAGCTTATCTTTCAGGGTTTCACCTTTGTACAGAAAAATTGAATATAAACATCCTGGTTTTGGCTGGACTAGTTCTTCACAGTAGCTATGTTTGGGATTTTTGCTGGAAACCAATGAGTTTTCTCACTTTTATGCTTCTGATTCTATTCTCCCACCCTGCTAGAGGGATTGAGCGAGCAGCTGTGTGGTGCTTAGTTGGCAGCTGGGGTTATATCAAGACACATCCTTAAACAGAACTGGCTTAAGAAATAAAATCTATTAAAGCTGACTTCTGTGTATAATACTTTTCCCATCTTGTCTTGATTGTCTATGCATGTTTTTTGGGTTTGTAGTGTACACTGCCCATGAGGGTTCATAAGAAAGCAACCTGGAAATGGAAAGAGAGTTCAGTCAAGTAATTTAATTTCACCACTTCCTGGTATGAAGAAAATTATGGCATAGCTCTCTCGTTTGGAATAGCTCAAAAAGGCTGAGAGTGTGGTATTTTCTGTGTGACTATGGTTTGAGGATATAGGATAACTATTGGTAACTCTCGGTAGAGTTCAGAATGGCCTGAGATGTAGAAATGTTTTCCTTGACAGGGTGTAGTATTGAGATGTTCTTGCTTTAAAGTAGTTTTATACTGCTATTACCTCTGAAAAAAGTTCAGATTCTGTTCAGATTTGACCTTACTGGCAAACTCTCTGCTTGTTCATTTGAAATATTATATTCTAGGGAAGAGATTGATTTCTGCAAGTGGGGTGATGAGTTAATATTTTTTTTACTTGTATACACCTGTTTGTTTATAACTAACTCAGTTACTGAATTAACATATCAAATATTTAATCTAAATAGATTAATAAATCATTGAAGTAAAAATAGCTCATTTCAATCTGTCCTAGGTTGAGCTATTATTATATTTCTATTGCCTTTCCTTTGACTCAGCTGATACTTCATAGACACAATAAAACCAGTTCATTTTACCTATTTAATCCCTTTTTTTCTCCAGCTCCTTTTGTGAATTTATTTTTTTGGTCTCAATTTTCTGGCAGGTTTGTTTTTTGGTTTTTTTTAGGCATTCAGCCCAGTTCAAGGATTAAGGGTTCTTTTGTTATTATTATACCATTTGAATTATTGCTAAAATAATGCATGTTTTGCTACTCTGTGGATAGTGCTAATGAGGAGTAGGAGGAAGCAGATGATGATGTTATTCCTCTTCTTCAAGAGCATGTGCTTCTCATTTATGCTGCTACGTCCTCACTTGCCCCATATCCTCAGCAGACCATCCAGACATGGTAAATCTAGTCTTGAAGTTTTCCTGCATTATTCATAGCATTGTGGTTGGTTGTTCAGATTGTAATTTACTATAATCAATTTTCTGACTCCTACAGATCAAAGAGATTTTAAATTACTAAATACATGGTTATACATGGGCTCATCTCTCAGAGGAATGTTAAACCTCACTAACTTCTTTAAATTCCCTTAGAAGCTACTAGACCTATGAACAGGACTAAGCAGTAGCTCTTCAATTATCAGCATATATTACAAACATTTTTATTGCTTTCTCTTGAGTAGTAATCCCTTCTCTAGCAGTGCTTTTCGAAAAAGCCAAGAGGCTCTCTCTGCTTTACCTTTCTCTGTTAGGTTTATGAAATGCCAAAGGGGACATTTACTTGCACTGCCACTGCCCTTGCCGCTGCAGGGGCAAAGCTGTGTGATGATCTCCTTATTTCCTTTGCAGGTTTAATTGCATCATGTGTTTCTTACAAGCATTTAAGTGTGACTGTCAAACTCTTGAACTCAAGACAGACACCATTTTTTTCCCCTTGTGAAGGAAGGTGGCTGGAATATGAATGCAATGCTTAGCCTGAGGGTGAGTTTGCTTTGTTTGTTGTAGCACTGGTTTGGATTTCTGAATTTAGTGGGCCAATATCTGAGAAGGAACCATTCTTGCTTACCATTCACCACTCATTGGAGTGAAGCTAGTGGAAATACCAACACTGACAATGAAAAAAATCATACTTTGACAGTTGTTTTTCTTCCTTGCTGACTTAGTCTTATTCCCATTGATGCTTTCTCATTTCTTCCTTGGTCACTTGCTTTTTCTTTTACAGACTACATCTGACACCCACTGCTCTTTCAGTTCCCTTCTAGCTTTTCTTGGTCAACCCCAGCTTCAGCCCTGACAGCTGCGTGCAAGACTCTGCTCAGCTCTGCTAAAAGGTAATGCTCACAGGAAAGGGACACGTGAAGCTTTCGAGAAAGGCATGATCCTATTTGACCTCTGAGCTCTTCTGGCAGATAAGTGTTTCTCATATTTGATTTTAAATAGGAAAGTGTCTTCAAATACAGCATAGCTGTCATATATGTTATCATTAAAATCTTATGTGTAATCCACTTGCATTCTTAATTGAAAACATCAGCCATCACAAACTGCAGTCTGTTTTCCTGCAGTTGGAGAAACCTAGCTGTGGTAGTTTAGGACAAACTACCCTCAGCTAAAAGCTACCATTTCTCTGGCAGGAGCAACTGTAGTAATATGCATTAATTTTTCAGCTGCTCCAGTTTAGAGCCAGCAGGGCTTGTGTGGTTGCACTGGCCTCATATTGGGTGGCAATGTGCTCTACATGCTGGATGCACCTGAGGCACTGGTGTGATCTCTTCTGCAATTTCTGCAAGGGATGGGTGGTAATTTGAAGAGAAGTAGCCATATGTTTTAAACAGCTGCAGCTGGAGCCTCCAGAACTTAGAGCAACTTATAGTTAGGACTTATGGAAGTAGGAATCAGAGGTCAGTACTCATTCAAGTCACTAATGGAATTGTCATCTTGTGCTTTCAGGATTATTACAGATTAGTGTATGTGACATGCTGAATAAAGTGTGAATATATTCAACTCAAATTCCCATAATATATTATTGGATGCCTTGGCTATTTTAATATTTTTTATTTAAGCTTCTGAAATTGGCACCTAGTGCACCATTAAATGAATTGTCTTTTCAGTCACAGAAAGATGCATATGCATGTATATGAACATAAAAATATGTATAAATACAGAGAGCTTTATCTACACAAAGTCAGATGCAAATACTTGGTTAGAGCATAAATAACATTGTAACTTGATTGCAGAAATGGAGCAACAAGCTTGTTGGAATAGTTGTAATTCCTTTTGCCCAGTGAAGATTATGTAAAATTGTGTTTTGGGGACTGATGGTGGAGTGATTAGCAGCAAAGTACAGTGTAGTGGGAGGTCACAGAGGTTGAGTGCCCTCCCAGAAATCACTCAGTCTTGAAGGAAGTCTAAATGAGTTGAGCACTAATGCTGCAAAATCTCTTGGCTGGCCACCTGTCTGGAAATGGGTAAGAACTGGTACTTGCCTGAGATTGGCTTGAAAATGGAACTGAGATCCCAGTGTTATGCTTTTAAAAGAAGGAGAAAATAAATGTTGAATTGGGGACAAGGCAGAATTAAATTTGTTTGCCTAAAATTCCGCTTCCTTAAAAATATGTCTAGGTTATGGAAAAAGTAAGATAGTAGTGGGAATTGATTAAAACAACAACCCACCAAACTCCCACAGATCTTTAAAGCAAGGGAATCAAAAAACCCCTCACAACAGAGAGAAGAGTCATGTGGTCTGTAGCATGTAGCAGTTGTAGGTAGTAGCACCTACTTTGGCTTGACTCCCAGTGAAGTCTCTTTTGGATACATGAGAAGCGCAGCACCAGGGCAAATCCCTTGAAGTACCTCTAATGAGGTCACTCAGAGAGCTGTGTGGTTAGATATAGAAATATGTGCTAGAGGAAAATAAGCTTGGGGTCGTACAACGGGGTTTTTGAAGTATACCTATGAGATTTAAGGAGACAAATCTCATGGATCTTGAATCTCTCATTTGCAGCTGCCTCAGCAGGCTCAGTAAACATGGCTGTTTCCCTTGCCAGAGAAAGTTCCTAAGGCTGAGAAGAATAAAAATGCAGCTGAAAGCATACTTTCAGAGGCACATAGTGCAGTACCTTCCTGCACCTAGTCACTTGAACCAGATAGTTTTCTGGTAACAAAAAGGGAGGAGTCTTCTTGTGTATCTTCTCTCCCAATTGTGGGGTCCCACCCTTGCACTAGATCTGTCCTCAGTGATTGCCTTTGGAACCTGATCATACTAATTAAGACACTAAAACATTTCAGGGTTTTTTTTTTAAGTAGTTTTTAGACATTACAATATGCCAAATTAGCTTGGAGCAAGGAGGGAAGGGAGGTTTATAGATTGGACTGGATGACCTACAAAGGTCCTGTCCAGTAATTTGGTGATTCTGGAGGAAGAGGAAAATTTGATGCAGAAGATGTGTTTGGTTATAAGGATATGAGACAAAAACTGTGTGGAGGGAGTAAAGAAGGCCTGATATTTGGGCTTCTGCTTTTTGAAATGGTACTTAATGAAAATGTGTATTCTTGCACCGCTTTGTAATTCCATTTCCGTGTCCTGATTTGTCTGACTGTCAGCTGAGACTGGAGGCTCTTCACAGCACAGATCTTGTTATTCAATCTGTCTGTAAACTGCCCACCATGGTAGCTGGGGCTATAGAACTACTTGTGAACAGTAATAATAGACCTGTCATATGCTCCAGTAAGTGCTCGCTTTATCTCCTGACATGATTTGCTGTGTTTTCAGGGTTTTTTGGTAGGGTGTTATTCAAACTTGTTTTTTTTGGCCAGCAGCTGCCCTTTGAAATAGTTGATATTTTGATAAAATATTATTTTAATCCATATTTATAACTATTAAATATTTCCTCATAGCTTCTGCATCTTGGCATACAAAGACAATAATTTGTTCTCTGAGCCTTTTACAGTTTGTATTGGTTGGCACAGAGCTGACCTCTCTATATTGGCCATGTTCTCTTGGGTATTTGAATTGAATAACATTGAATTTCAAAGGGAATTCATTCACTTCCATTTCCTCTCCTACCTTCAAAATTGTGCTGCCAGCATTTTACCATGAATGCCTTCTGATGGGTGAGGTGACCTGCCTCACTTTCATGCAGTCACTTGAACCAAATGACCTGTGCTATACTTGACAATTGTATGGTACTTGAGGAAAAGGCCCATTGCATAATACATAGCACATTTTATGATCTGTTAGGTCTCGCATGCCCTAGAAACTTTTCTGAATTTTTGCAACCCTCTGTGCTACTTTTATTTCAGTGAGCAGTGAGGTTCTTTGTTTTCTGCCTTCAGTCATCTAGTAAAGAGAGTTCAGATTGCATTTTCCTGCCTCATAGTGAGATATTTTAGGTACAGAATTAATAACTATGCAATAATAAGCTAACCTGTCTGATATTTGCCCAGAATTACTTTAAATAATGAAAACTATTGTAGTGCAAATCAAAGCACATTTCGCTTGCCACCTCTCCTCAGTCCTCTCCCTAGCCCTCCCTTTTTAAAAGGTTACAGAGGATGTAATTCAGAATGAAGCAATGGCTTCATCCTCTCCTTATATCCTTAAGGAATAAGGGCTCTGCGATATGAAAGGGAACATCAGCTGAGGTTGGATCCTATCTGTGAACACAGGTATACCTTACAGTTTGAGTATATCCTTTTTCTACAAATGTTCCAAATGTACATTTTCTAAATTCATAGTGGTAAAAGCAAAGCAATAGTCGTCCACTAGCTCTCCCCTACAGACAATAGAAGTGGTGATGTGTTGCTGTATCCCATCCTCTTGCCTTTCTTGGTATCCCTTCTTTGCTGCTAGTATCCTAAAATCAGAGCCAAGGTGATTTTAACTGCTGCTTCTTATAAAAAGAAAGAACAAGAGAAAACACCACTACAGTATGAGGGAGTACAAGTTAGATAACTGGTGACCTGAGACAGCATGCACAGCATGAAATACTTTTTTCAAGTATGTATTCAACCATTTGTGCATTACCTTTTATAACGTCTGTAAAGGCTTATGAGAACATTAAGAACTGACTAGAAGGAAAAGCACAGGAAATTCTCCTTTCTCCTCCCCTCTCAGTAATCTACAAGACTGCATGAGTAGTGCCTAGGTTGAAGCCCTTATGACAATAGCAAAATGTGTAAACCAAAATGCAGTTAATGCTAAAACCAAACTTCCTTTAACAGAAAAAAAAAGTAATCTATTTGTATGGTTGCTTGCATAACTAAGCCTTTATTAATGTGACTTTTAAACAAATATTCCATATAAAGCCATGATCATCTTGTCAACTTAGGAGTTGAACTGTGTATCAGGGTAGCAAAAAGTGTCATGGAGCAGATGGGCTTTCAAATATTTCCTGAGCCTTAAGTCCTCAGCAGGACTGTGAATATGTTCCTTGTAGATGCACCTGGATGAGCGCATTTGTACAAAATAGACCATTAGAGATAGACGATGGGTGTAAGATGCAGGCAGTCAGGGTTACATGAGAGGAAAGTGAAATGTCTGTTTGAGAAGAGAGAGGCAGAGAAAGCACTCTCCCTAAGGGTCCTCCCAAAACACCCTGTTTAAATATTTATACTACTTAATGGTGTATATATACAGTGTATATACTACAATGGAGAAGTGAGTGCTGTATGCCTGGCCTTGCAGCCAGTAGCTCTTTCTGGTTAAAGGGGTGATGATTGCAGTGGTAACCGTGTGAACTTCTAAATATAAGCCTGTGGAAATGTTTGGGTATATGAGGGGAGAGTCAGGAGAAAGCCCAAGACAATGAACCCTCACTGAAGTTATTGTCTGAACAAACCAGCTCAACATGAGCATCGTTATACCTTCAGACCTTCCAGTAGCTATAATTTCTCATGGTACAGAACTTATAAGCATGAGTGGCTGGAGCAACTGTTCACATGAATACAATCCATAGTTTAGGGGAAAATTTAGATTCAAGAGTACAAATAAAGTTTAAACAAGAGAAGGTTAATAAAGGAAGATTATTAAAGATAAAAGTATTCATCCACCAAATGGAAGAAAAAAACCACCAACATGTACAAAAGCTGCAATAGCTCTTATACGTGCTCGTTTGTTGATATGAAAAGGGCTATACACCAGAACATGCTAGTGGCAGACAGGTAATTGTCTCCTGCCATAAGCTAATGCATATACAATATGTAAAACTTGGAGATTTTGTATTTGTTTGTTTTTAAATGACTTTGTTCTGTTCCAGTCAGTCAATGAATAATGTATGCTGTGTGAGGGAAGATATACTAAGTACAATGGAATAAAGGTAAGCCACAAATTATAAAAGCAGCATTTCAGATTCCTACTGTAAATTTCACCTCTGTACCTAGAGCTACAGATTTTGTTGGCTAGGCATGCCCAAATGTCTCCTCTACCTATCCATAGGAACCCCAAGGACAGAGTCACATGGGAAATGGACTATGTGGCTTCTAACCAGTTCCAACAGATTCCATACTTCCAGAATATTGCACAGTCTCCATTATGTTATGTTGTCTTAAAACTTTATCCATGAATATTTAGATGAGAAGTAACTTATGCTGCTAACAAGTGTTTTGCTTTAAAGAAAAATAACAACTGAAAGTATTTTTATCTGTCTTAAGTGCTAATTTAATTTTACACCTAATTTTTAGATGCAAGGTTAATTTGGTTTAGAAAAAGGTAGTTGGTAACAGGATAAAGGTGTTTTGAACAGCTTAGAACACTTCCTAGAAATCCTTGTAGATGCATCTTCAGGAGGTATGCAGCCTTCTTAGAAATGACATTGGAGTTCTGATGAATTAACATTGTCTTTTGCTCTGACAGAAAGACTTGTAAATGGTATTCAGAAGAACAATAAGTGTTAAAGAAGTAGGTCAGCTTGTCAAATAAATAGCCTGGCTTACCCAGAGGCCTTGATTTGCTGGCATTTTGAGATTCTGGGCCAGCTTTGTACCAAATCTCCTCATCCCATACTGTATTTAATCCATACCCTTCTTTGTGGCTTGTCAAAGATTTATTTGATATACTGTTCGTATGAAAACTAATATTCCAGGGCTGAATTTTTTTAGTAGCTAGTTTAACTTGATTCACTGTGACATTCTTATGTGTAATGACATCTTAGCTACCAGTTTCACATCATTAATTATGATATTGCTCTGTACTGTGACAAGCGGCCTAAATTAAAACTTGTTTTAAAATGTATAAACTGACATTTTTCGGGGTCATTTATTTTGTGAAGTAATAGATATTGCAGGCATGAAGGAAATATTACTCCAAATTCTGTGTTTTGCTAACAATGTTTTCGGAGCAATAGCTGTTGAATAGACAGAAATACTATTGATGTGAGGACCGTTTTTTCCTGTTTACCCCAACTCAATGTTTCAAAAGCAACAAGAGTTGTGAAAAATATTTTATCTTTCCTTGAAGAATTCTACTGAATGTGACCTGACATTATCCACTTAAGCATATGGCTATAAAGTGTGTTCCAAAAGTCTTTCTAAAGGAATTTAAGCATTCCTAAGACACAGGCTTAGGAATTTAATCTAAATTGTTTAGGATTAACTAAAAAAATAATCATGATCATTTTATTCGGTGAATAATGGATTTCCTTAATCTGATTTGAAAACTAGATGGAACAGCAGTACTTGCTGTATTTTTGCATACAGCAAAAAGGGACTGTGAGAAAAAGTGCTCTGATTGTGTGATTTCACCTTTTTTATGTTCGTTTTCACAGTTTACCATATTATTTTGGGCATACGTTTGTTTGAAAGAAATGGTAGCTTCCTGCTCCCTTTACATTTCAGCAGTGCAGGTATCTAATAGCTCTTTGCTCCTTTTCTGCAAGGAGACATGCATTTGGTTTGTTAACAGATGGTCTTTTTTTCTACAGTGCTAATCAAACTTTGATACATTTGGATTTGCACAAGGAAAAAGCTGACAAGGCTGACTGAATGCATCTGCTTAGCTCTTCCTTGCAGTTCCTGAGAAATGACTCAATATTCACTTAAGGCTGAAATGCTGGAGTTAGAGAATCAATTTGGTGGCAAAAACGTCATTTTCTATAATCAACTAGGGCAGAGTGGCTGCTCACGCATCTCAAAATAACGCTCAGGTTGACAGCACTGACTGCTTTTAATTGACGAATTGCAGCATGACTGTTTAGCAGCATCTGAGCAACATCCTGTTTGTGAAAAACCCTACTAACCAGGGAATTCCACTTAGCTGTTCTGAATTGGGTTATTTTATAAACAAAGCAGTCTCAAGTCTTGTTCTTCAAACCATGTTTTGATATGTGAGGAAGTTCTGCATTTAAAGAGCTTTCAGTATTGAGGGTCAAATCAGACTCTTGGTATTGGAATTGATCCGACAAGAAGGGGTGGTCCAGTAGTCTTTCCATGTGAATAAATACTGGGTTGTTTTTGATTTTGTTTTGGTTTTCTTGTTTTTTGTTTGTTTGTTTGTGGTGTTTTGTTTTTTAAACTTCTCCCTGGAAGGTAAAAAAAGGGTATATCTTAACTTTCTGCTAGGTTCTTCTTGGTGTCCATGTCAGTAACATGTATGATACCTGCGCTGCTACAAGCAGCCCTATCTTTTGCTGTTTAGACTCCCCACTGAATCCTGATGTGCTATCTGTGCTATCTGTGCTACTTATACTGTGGAAAGTTAACCTTTTATCTTTCCACATTTTTTTCTTTCTACGCTTTATCAACATGTGAGATAATGAGTTCCAAGTATTTATACTGAGTCTATTGTTATAATATTGCATATTATTGTGCATAATTTTTATGCAGCTCTAGCTTTTCACTTGTTGAAACAGAAATTCAGACTCATCTGTGCTAAAATGATGCGAATGATCTCCTTGGTGGTTGTGTTCTTGCACAGCACTACTAGATAGAAATGCATGTCCTACCACAGAGAAAGGTCAAAATTGTCATAGGGAAGTTCAGTTAAGTTTAGCATTGAAAAACAGTTTGAGAACACAGTGACAAGAAATGAGTCCCTGCAGGGCATCCATCATCTGGGGCTTCCTTAGCATATCTTTTGTGACTGTTGCAGAAAAGAGGCTTGTAGGAGGACATATGGTAATAAATACCATCTATTCTTTTGTCAACTGAAGACTCATATGATTTCCAAGAGCATTTCTGGCTCATTTTTATCTATAGATTCTGTCCTACAAATGAGTAGCTCTGCTTACAAAATTGTTTATGACCAGAGAATGTTTTAATACTCTAATGATTAGAGAGAACATACAAAGAATCTGAACAGAGCAGATAAAACATGAAAAGAATGAAGGAGTTGATAAGAAAAGTTGAGTGTACAATGGATATAGTGGACCTCTGCTTTCCAGTGAAGGGAACTCCAAGTAATTAATGTGCTTTATAACAAGTCCATATTCTATAAATATTTTAGTGTGTTCAAACTGATCTCTCTAAGTCAGCAATTTAAAAATGAATTTATATGGGCAACACCAGATAATAAAAGTTTTATTTTTCAGTCAGGGAATTTAACTGGATAATGTTGGAGTGTATGGCTTGCGGGATTTAAGAAAGTGGAATTTGACTGGTTTACTTGGTGCTCTTTATTCCATCTTAATTTATGTTCCTGTGAATGGATAACTCCAATCAACTATGTGAAAAAAGAAATTTTGAAATTAGTATTTTGAAAGACAGAAAAAATTCAATGAGTGTCATGAAAATATTGCAAAGGATTCTTGAAATGACAGTACTAAAGAAGGGTGGTAACAGGACTGACTTAGTGTTTCTCTGTGGACCATACTTATGCAAGTCTTGGAACTGCAGTTTTACCTGAAGCTTCTAGAATATGAGAGAAGGCAAGGAATGCTGAGTTTTGAGACAATTTTTTGGTTTCCTTTCTTAACTGTTCTTTTTAGAGTGAGATGTGAAGAATATTTAGTTACCTTTGGTTGTGCTTTGTTAAAAAAACAAAACAAAACCCAGTCAATATTGACAGGACTTACCTGCTGCCATTGGCTTGGACACCCAGCTGCTTTCTGTGGTTGTTACCTCAAGTGAGCTGTGCCACGATGTTTTCCTTTATATATCACATATCCAAGAGACTTACAGTATAGTGAAGTTTTTTGTTTGTTTGAGATGGTTTGTTTTGTCTTTTTAATTTCAGTGCAACATTCATAACTCCAATCATTATTTGAATGATTTTGGTCCACTTTTATTCATCCTAGTTCTGATTTCAGTGCAATAGTAAGTATTGTTGGAATATTCTATATATCATCATCATGTCATGGCTAGGCTTTGCGAACGAAGATTTGGAAAGGGCTCTACCCACACTTGCTGCAAGCATGTTGGTGGCTAAAAAAGCCAATGTGAGATAGGCAAGTCCAATTGCAAAAGGCACAGCAGAAAGTTTCCATTGGCACTACTGGCGAGGCACAGTTCTTCCTGCATACTTTGCAAGTGTACATGAATCTCTATAGCCTGTGCAATGGACTTTTTAGGTTAGGCGCAGCGTGCGCAGAACTGGCCCCACCCTTTATTCCTAAGATTCATCTACCAGGGCCTAGCGAGCTTGGACAGTCACAGCAAAGTCCTCAGGATGTAGGTTTGGTTAGAGTATCCTTCTTGTAGATGGATGGCCTTACAGGGCTGTCCGTGTTTGGAGTTAGAGTTGTCCTTCTCCTAGGATGGTTGCCAGGGGGCTAGCGAGCCCATCCTGCCCGTGGACACACTTTGTCTGACCCTTCAGGTAAGACTTGACTAGCATGGGAGACCCTACCGGAGGCATGTACCACTGCCAGCACAGCTCGCAACCTCATAAGGGCATGCAAGCTTCTCCCTCATGACAAGGGGGTGTCCATGGAGAAGATTCTATATATATTGCCTTAGCAAAATGACCGTATTTGTACTGATAACTGAAAATAAAGCATCGTAAATTTTTAATAAGGCATTTTCTTTCCCTTTCTATATCAAGTCGTCCTAACACCCTAAAATTAATTTAAATTACTATATTCTTTTTTCTTTATTTTTATAGAAACTGATTCTTCAGCAACTGAAGATGTTCTTCACTTTTTAGTATATGCACATTTTAATAACATATATTTATCAGACTGATACATGTTATACCTCAATATTTAATTTTTTCTTAAGGTATTACTGAGAAAATCAGTTAAATGAAGAAATTATTACTGTTTCAGGCAATATATTTTCTCTATTGCACAACGATAATTAAGCCGGCATTTTTTGGAAGACTGTAGTTTGTTCCCTCATCACTAATCAGAGATTCAGGAATTCTGTATCTGCAAGGCAGAATAATCCTTTCTGTACATCGTATCTGTGATGTTTCTCTTTTATGACTTACAACACATCACGTTGTGTCTCATAATGTTATGATAAAACTTTCCTTATAGTGATTGTACACATTGTTGTTCCAAAGCTATCAGATTTGGGTTATAGAATAGTCCAATTGTATCAGTAAAAAAATTAAAACTAAATAATTTTGCTTTTTTTAGTAGCATGGAATAAAAAAATAATGCAGTTAAGGGACAGAGGTGAAGCAGCTGAGTTACCTAGAAACTATGGCAAGCCAACATTCCCTTGATGCTTTAATTCAAGCATTTCATGATTTGGCGGCTATATATCAATGGTGACACATCTTTTTCCATGATAAACTGTTTTTTTTAATATAAGCCAGAATATCGGTGTTGGGTTGTCAGATATGAGGTAATTTTATGATGCATGTATAACTCTCCTTCCTTATAAATGTCCAGATTGATCCATATTTCCACAGAAGACAAAATTGGAAAATTCTTAGATCAAAAAACAATTACAGTTTGAGCAAAGTTTACTCTTCTAGTTGAAGTAGAGCTGACAACAGCAAGTTTTGTCACAGCACTGTAGAATTGTGCTATACAGTGAGAGTTCCTTAGGTCATCATAGAATCATAGAATGATTTGAGTTGGAAGAGGTCCTAAAAATGAAGCAAAAGTGATGTTAATTCTCAGGGCATTATTTATGGTTAGTGACGTTATGCATAACTGCTTCTCCCTGCAATTGCAGTACTAGAGATTTTTAGATCACACTAAATTCCTGTGCAGGGATGTATCTTGTGTTGTCTAAGCAGTTACTGTTTGGACTCAGATGTGATTGCACATCAGGGCCTGATAAATGATTTAGCTTTGTTTTAGTCTTTTGCGCACAAAAGTGTAGGAAGAACAATGAGACTCCAAAATCTACAGGTGGATTTTTTTATGCGTAGTAGTACAACATGCAGTAAGTTCAACCAAATATGGAAAGAAAGATGTCCAACATCTAAGGGCTGTTAATTTTTAAACAGTAAAGGAGAAATGAGTTGGGAGAAGGAAGTGCATCCAACCTCTTCCTCTACAGCAGCTTAACATGAATACTTTGTAGTGTATTTATGCAGCAAGTAGAGGGTGTGAGTGCTGTCTTTCTTTAGCAAAGCGAATACTTTTATAAGACATGATTACTTTTACTATGCATTGGCAGAGTTTTCCTTGGTTGACTTCATATTTGGACTGCGGTTTTCCATGTTTTGTTGCAAAGGTGGAAAACATTAAAGTGCCTGTGATCTTTCCTGGTATATTTCTGTAGCAAATGTCTATTTGTGGTCTGTTATAAATTTTTGGGTGATAGAAAGTGTTATGGAGATGAAACAGGCTCTTCATAGCCATTAAGAATTACAATTAATGTCATGCATGTGATTGGAGCACTGAGCTTCATGGCCCAGGTTCTTCTTCTCGTATGTTCCCTTGCTTTGGATTCATGGACACGATAAGTAGGTAAACGTAGCTCAGATGTGGATCTGCTACTGAAACTTGGTTTATAAAGTCCCTCTATAAAGAGAGGGAAGATTTGGGATGTACATTTTCGAATGCTTATCTTTAAATACTGTTGCTGGGACTTTTGAAATGTAACATTAAACCTGTGATGTGCTACTTGGGCATATTTTAGTAGTTGAAGATCTCCTTAGATCACAACTAGTATGTAAGCTATAAAAAAAATGAACTCAGAATAATCTGCATTGTCATAGATTTTCCTCACAATTCCAGCTGATGCCAAAATCTGAAAAAAGCCGCCTCCTTGCTTCTCACCCACTGGGACAATTTGGGGTAATAACATGGTTCATGTATGTGCTTTATTCACATGCATGCATTTCATATCTCTTTAAACTCTATGTATCTGTATATGTGAACTCATATTTGTAGATGGGGTAAGGGTGCTAGTGCAGATGCAGTCCAGATTCATACATGTTGTAAGACCATGTCACATCCAAGCATTTAGAGCTAAAATTCTTCTTCAAAGTCTAATAGAATACTAGGATTTTCACAACTTTAGAGGGTCCTCTGAGATAGGATGAGAGGAACAACTGAGCCTTCAAAGAATACTTGCTCATAGCTTTTTAAAGATGCTGACCTAATAGTCTGAAGACCCATATTCTTCCTTGGAAATAGAAACCATATGCTTTGTTTCTGAAGATATTATGAGACCATATTTGTTAGAATCTAATTATCTATACAGTAATCATCTTCTGAATGCAAGTGAGGTGCAACAGTCTTAAAAGGCATGGAAATAACACATAAACTTTCAGCTTAGCTAAAGAAACATAATGATTATATAAACAGAACTAGCCTCAAAAAAATTGCCCTTTTAACTCCCTGTAGAGAAATTATGTTGCCTCCATGTAAGAGATAAGATGAACTGACATGAAGCCTCATGCGGGATATGCTAAAACAAGTACCTATCTTTAGTCAGATTTCTGGACTTATCTTTCAAGAGGTTAAACTGTAATTGACAGAAAATCTATAGCTTTGTTGTCTGTTGAAGTACATTTCCTGATTCCTACACCATAATCACAGGACTTTCCTATCTTAGTAGAAAGTCAGTTATCTCCATATCTGCAATTACTTAATGCAGTCTGACTAATCCTGAGGCATATGGAGCCAAAAGTGAAGTGGTTATGAAGATCAAAAAAGAAAACATTTCTGAAGTGTAATTCAGCAGCATGTGCCATTGTAACTTCAACACCTCCAGTGTTTGAATAAAACTTTAGATCAGAATTTTAGAGGTTGTGTAAGAAATGCACAGGAAGATAAAGATGTGTTGTCCATTCAGTTCCATATCAAATATTTTTTCAGGTCAGCATGGAGAAAAAAGTCTTTGAATCATCAACTTACTAAGAAAACTATGACTTTGAGGATCAGGAAAACATTGCCTTATTTGGACTATGGCAGCAAAATATCTATTTCACAATTTCTGATATTAAAGTAGAAGACAGGAAGGATAAAAGTGGTCATTAAAAAGGATCAGGGACAGCGGTTGGCTCAATGAGCTTGTTTTTCGCTGTAACACTTCTCACAAAGTTGGGAAAAGGGAAATTATATAAAGTATCTATAATATAGTGTAAGTGAATTTATAACAAAACATTTTAAAACTTTGAGGAACATGCTACAACTAAACCCACAATGAATATATTTATGATGATGCATATGCAATCAGCAGCTGAGGTGGGACTTTGGGAGTACTGTTCAGAACGTTTCAAAGCATTGGTGTCATGTGAAGGTATAGATATCTTTCTATACTAATTTTTCATTCCAATATGCAACTTTGAAGTGTTGGGGACTTGGGGAAAGGTGGCAGTTGTGTATGATTGGCAAGAGAGTCTGCTATTGCCCAGAGGCATAGTGTGAAGAAAGAGTGGATCTGAAAAGCAACAACTAAGAACTCAACAGCAATAAGGATCAGCTCCCTGAAGCACTTTTTCTTACTCTCCTTCATATGCGTGATTGGGGCAGTGGTATGGCTTCCCTCTGGTAACTAGGGATTGTCAAAAGGCTCTGTCTTAGAAACTTCACAGCTCTTAGAGCAGTGAAGCTGGAATTCAAAAGAAGGCTCTCACCTAGCCTTATGCACACAATCCCACAGTGGTGACACAGATCACTTGAAGCTCAGATTTTTAGTTTCTTTTAATTTTGTAGCCTAATTTTATTCAGTTTATACTTTGGTGTATTAAGCAATTAATCACGTCTTAATGCCTCAAGCTGGATATCCATAAAATAATGTGCTCTTACTGACTATGTGGGAAAACCTTGGAAGAAATTATTTCCCTAGTTCATGCATTATAAATGCAGTGAGGGAATCCAGACCTTCCTTGTGCTGTTTCACCTTGGAATTGCCACCTTTACCTGAAATATCTTTCCTTACTGTCTCCATACCTCTCTGCAAATGTAGGGTAAAAGTCCTCCAACAATTTGTGATATATGCGAAACTGAGGAGGAAAAACACTCCTGTCATTGATGCCTTAGGACTTGATATATTCATAAATATATAAATATATATATTTGTATATTTGTAAATTTTTATATAGTTGTATAGCTTCTCATATTTAATGTAACAACTAGCAGTTTCTATCTCTTTGCTACATTCCTGAATGTATGTGTTAAGGGTAGGATAGTGACTAGAACATCTTGGTTGGGACTCATGTACCAGGACTAGAATACCAATGAATATTGTAGTAAAAATAAGATGTAAGACCCAGGGACCTTGGTGAAGCTCCAAGGAGGGAATGTGATGTGAAGATGATGATGATAAAGAAGTAAGGGGTCTTGAGACCCCCAACTCAGTTCTGGAGAGGTGTGTCAAAGGACAGACCTGAGGGAGGTTCTGACGGTGGCACCCTGGTGGCACCAGGGTGGACAGTTCTTGGGTTGGATGTAACCTTTAATTATGGTAATTAAGTAGTGTTACAAAATTAGTAAGCACCCTTTTACTGTGCACACATCTATATACTGTCTGCACCTACATACAGCGTGCATCTGCATGCTTTGTGAACCTGAAAAGCTTTTCAGTAAAGAACTATTCTCTACTTCACACAGATAATATTGTCTTGAAAAGTTTTTTTCCCCTCCATTTTAGACAACATCATCACATGGTTAAAGATAAGTTAGTACAGGATGGATTTTTCAGCCAGAGAAAAGCAGAGCTGGGGGATGTGTTAGCTTAGTGTGGGAGAGGAATCTGGGAGCACTTCTAAACTCCAGATTTGGAGGGTGTTTCAACTAGAGTAAACTTCAAAAGGTGCCTAAAGTGCTCTAGCATGTGTTTTTTCCATACCCATGGGCAAAACCTTTATCTCGTCCTTCCAATGAATGTCTTTTGTCCATGACTTGCACTGCCCTTGGCAGCGGTAGTGCTTCATGAGGAGGAATAGTGAGGAACTGCATCTGAATACTGCAGTCCCTGCCATCTGCATCATTTCCTTCATGATAATGTGTAGCTCTGCTTGCACTTTTTAGGGCTATTCAGCATTTTATGTCCCATTCCCCATTTTTTATACAGAGTTTCTCACTATACAGGAACAACTTATTTTGTATTGAATAGTTTGATTACCTCCCTGCAGCTGTTACAGGCCACTCAGAGTATGACCTTTAAGAAAGGCAATGAAAGGATGATTCTTAAGCAGCATTTTTAGGTAATTCCACTCCCTTGTCTGGTGGTTTGAGCTTGTGGATTTTCCACTTGGCTGCATGTGTGCATGATTTTTAGTACCCATAAGGTGTTATTTCAGTGATATGTGTCTAGTTTTAAACATATGAAATGTTTATGTATATATGTTTTGTACCGAAATCCTCTGTAATGATTTTAACAGGTTGACAGGAAAGTGATTCCAACATTCAAGAGAACATTTTAGCATTTGATAAACTCTGTGTACATGCATAAGTGCTGGCATGAATAAGAATGAAAACAAGTAGTTTCATGAAATAGAAACACACAAGCAAATGTCAACAGTGTAGCTGGTGCTACATTTGGTTGATTTGCTGTGCTCTTTCCTGTTGCCACAGAAGGAAGTGCTGCCCCACTGATGTATGTTAAAATGTAGACATGTTGGGGGCTGGACTGTAACTCATTGAGGTGAATTACTTGGAAAGATATCTTTTATCTTTAAGTTTTACATTTGTTTATTCCTTCACCCTTTTTTTTTTCTTTATCCCCCCCCCCCCTCCCCCAGCAAGTGTTCAGAATCTGTTCCTGTGTATATTTCTTGGCAATATTTGCTTATGAGTTTCTATGAATTAATTTTGATAATAACATTTTCTGATGCACACTATTGAGCTTTATTGGAGTGACTTTTGTTCACATCAGCGGGAATTACAAAACTCATCGTGAATCCTTGAAAGTGCCTATAGAAATTACTTTGCTTATTGCATACTATATGAAATAGCGATACCACCTTTTAAAGGACAATTCTCTGACCTAGGGACTGGCTCTTGGCAAAGAAATAATATTGTCATGTTTTCCTTCTCTGCTTCCCCTACTTCTTGCTGATATTTAAGAGAAATTAGGACTTTGAAAGAACCAGATAAATGTGAACTCTCCAGGTTGGTAATTTTGTGTCTTCTTGGCTTCAGTGCACTTCACCAAACAAGTACAGAATGTAAAATCAAAACAAGAAACCCGGTATTATCTATATATCTTATTTTTCATCACAGCAAAAGCTGTCATGACTAGTGAGAGTTGATGGGAAAATACTCTGCTGCCTGTGTTTCTCATCTTTGTTGTTAGTATATGCTGTCTCAGTGGTACACAAACATCCTGGCAGAAATTGCACAGAAGGTAATTTGCCAATATAAAAAGCTTTCGAAGTGGAGTCCTTTATTTACCTTAGAATCAGAAGGTCACAGAACCATTATCAACCACACATTAAATAGAGAAGGACCTAATTAAAGAAGTTTTCTATTGACCATTTTATTGTGCACAGTAGTCATATCCCCTCTAAAGATAACCTTTGATGTCTGCCTTTATACTGAAAATCATCAGAGAAATAATTTCATTAAAACAGTATTTGTATAATTGTGAACCATATGATTTAGAAGCAGAGAAGCTGTTTGGACTACACCTACATCTTGCCAAGATTGAATTTTCCAATTGGATTGTTTTCCTTAGGGAACATACTATGAGCAGTGCTGAAATTTAAATTGTGCTAATATAAAGCACATATTGTATCCATTTTCTTCTCTAATCAAACTACTTTTAATTACCTGTGATCTAGGAAATTTATTTGATTCTCTAACTTATGCTCCTGTAATTGTAAGCAAGTGATTTTCTTTTTAATCATTGCACCTTAAAAACAAGCACTTATCTTAATGTTCCCTGCTGATTTGAATCTTTTTTGTTATTTCTTTTTATTTGTCTCTAGTTCAGAGTCTTTATATTCTGCATAGTAATGCATATATAAGGACTTCTCTCACTGGTGGGAGAGTAACTGGCCAATCTGGGCCTCCCTGGCTGATGTGTCCCTGATGAGGTATGTAAAAAGGAGTTTTATTCAAATAGACAAGAACCCTGTTTCAAGGAGTGATGTTAAACACAGGTTCAGCAGTGTGTCAACATGTTTTCTGGGTGGTAGAGGAAGGAAAAGTAACAGATTAAGAGCAGGAGGTCTTCCTCTATCAGCAGTAACGTGTTACTCCTTTCCCACCTGGCTTGATTTTTTTTATCTTCTTAGGCAGTATTTATTGCCAGCTATAAAAATGCTCTTCTTCCCTCTCATTCTCATGTAGAATGTCTTTTAAACAACAGCCTGCACCTACATTTCGTTCCTCTGGTTTTCTCATTATGTCGAGTTCTACATGTGTATAAATTACTCTCTATGGTATTTCTCCTTTAACCGTACAAATAATTTTGCATTGACTTTCATTTCCCAGTGACATTTCACTCGATTATCTCCTCAGTAAATTTCTGACATTCTAACTTTTGCAGTTTCCTTCATATTGTAAATTCATATTCTCTATTCTCTCTTATATTTACATCAATGTTCTATCTAGAAGCAACTAAATGCATGCTATTAAGGTCATAGTTTCACACCTGTCAGATAATTCATTTAGCTGTACTTAGAAATAGGAAATCCACTGGATTCTGATTTCATAAATTGATATAAATAGATTGCAGTTTGTCAGTTCATTTCTGAGGCTGGTATGTCAGCTGTGTTCAAATGCATTTTTTTTCCTTTAAACAAAATTAATACTAATGCTTTTCTCTTTTCTCGTGCACTCTCTTACTCCATGTCCATTCCTTTCCAGGAAAAGAAAGTGATTTGTCCTGACTGATATAATTTTCTTTTATATACCTAGGACTTCTTTGTGTCTGAAAAAAATAGTAATATCAGGTTTAGGCTCAACTCTGCATTTTAAGGAATATTGTGAGAATGGATCAGAACCCTTTGCTGTGTCAGTTTGCTTTTCTCATGCAGCTGGAAAATAATCATCTTCTTGGCATTTGAAGGCCCCTAGGAATGTCTCAACAGGCAGGCAACTGGACTGGCTCAGCTTCACAGGCATCTTGGAGGCTACTTAGCACATCAGAAAAGAATGTTACTTCTGACAGAAGGAGAAAACAATAGTGCTACAAACTGGAATCTCTGGTTTTTTCACAGTCAGAGTTCACGTGTCTCAATTCTGGCAAAGCTTCTTTTGCTGGTACTATGATGGCACTTTGGGGCCCGTGAGCTGTGATAGCTTTAGTAGTTACAAATCTGGCTAATTTCACATGAAGGAAAAGATGGATACAAATGTAAGTCTAATGATGAACTATACAGGCAATAGTTCAATTTATATGCTAAACTAAGTTAAGTTAAATTAGATTTATTATTCCCATCTATGTTATGTTTGTCATGAAAATAAACTTACAATTTTCTTGATGTCTTTTGTTATCGAGCAAGTAAGACATTAGAGCTAAGATAGAAGGAAGAAGGGGAAAATGGAAAAGATTCTTTACAAGTATATGAACAGCTGTTTTGCAAGCAGGGAATGCTGCAGATTTCCACCATTAATTCTATATTCTCTTGCAGAGTGAATGCATGACAATTACCTTATCCTATGCAGTCATCAATCTGATTTTCCTGCTATTGAGTTTATAGCTCGATTTATTGATACTGGTGACTGTTTTGACAGGATAACATATCTCAGGCAGGATAGATTTGATAATATTTGAAAAGCTAGATTTAGTCAGGTAGTATCATCTGTTTACAAAGTGAGATTTAAAGAAAATAGGAGAGTTCTTTTGCTGTTTAGCTAGATATTGCATGGTAAATACTGTATATATGCTGAATAGTCCTTTCAGATATTTTTATAAATTCACTTTGGCTTGCTTTTCTAGAAAAAGGCATCAGAACCTCCAGAGATGTGAAATTATTATGGATATTATTTGCAGTGTATTGGTCGTCCAGTTCTATTAGTTCTTGCTTTCATTTTACTACTGATGAACCTTTCAATCCTTTGCATGGTGAAAGGCGCAATGTACTCCAATGTACTAAGCCAGTAAAATGTGACTTTCATCTACAGATAGTCTTAAGATCTTGCTAAAGCTCATGGGAATACAAAATAAATGAGAAATAAAAGACTTGGAGATATAGAAATTCTCTTTACTATGCTAGGAACTAGAATTTAAAAAATGGCCTTAAATACTAATGTGCACATTGCCCACATTTAAAGTGCAGTTTTCTGAAAGGCAAAGGAAGGACAAAAACTAAAGTGAAGAACCTGAGTCTGTTCAGCCCCAAGATGAGATGATGGAGAGGGAACCTCATAAATGTGTACAAGTATCTGAAGGAAGCATATCAAGAGGATGGAACCAGGTCTTCTCAGTGACACCAAGCAACAGGACAAGAGGCATAGGGCAGAAACTGAAGCATGGGAAATTCCACCTGAACATGGGGAAGAATTTGTACACTGTGTGGGTGACCATGCACTAGAACAGATTGCCCAGAGAGGTTGTGGATTGTCCCTCACAGGAGATATTCGAGAACTGTCTGGATGCAATCCTGTGCCATGTACTCTGGGATGACTCTGCTTGAGCAGGGAGGTTGGACCAGATGATCCACTGTGGTCCCTTCCCACCTCACAAACAGAAAACCCTGAATACTGGGCAAAAAGCCGGAGAAAATGCAAAACACGGGAGTATTTTTCACATCTCACTTCTCTCCAGATGTCACAAACTTATCTGCTTCCAGGTACAGAGACTAAAATCCATCCTAAGACATACTTTACATTAGTTTTGAAAGAATGGAGCAGATCCAAACATCTCACTGACAGGGTTTCAGCTGCTGGAGGAGCTGGTGGATATCTGAGCAGAAAACCCACCCACAAGATGGCAGACCAGAAAGGAACAGTTGTGAGTGATGCAGAGACCTGTATTGGCTGAAACACATCTTTAAAATTGCAAAGTAGGGTTACTTCCTATGTCCTTCATTGCTCAGGGAAACAAGACTTTCTCTACATCTTAGCAAATAAGATATTTCTGGTAAGATTCTATTTGCATCAAGTTATCTTACTGGCTTTTGAAGGTCCTGAGTATAGATCAGGCCTGGAGGCAGAAGGGTCTCAGTGAGTCCTGTTTCTGTAATGTGCAATGTGTGATTTAATTTTTTGATTGACAACTGTGTGTATTTGAAAATGCACCTCTGACTTTCTGTGCTATGTAATGTTCTGTGTGCAACACATTTTTCTGTGTCCTGTTGCCTTGTCAGACGTAGTGTGTTTATTTCCTTTAATTTGTCCAGTCACTAGCTCTGTCTGCATCATTTAACTCAGTCTGATTTCTCTAGAGCTTCTAAAGACTTTTTAGTGATAGGATGACACCTAAGTATATTTAAGCACTACACTGAATCTAGAGCCTGACCTCTATATAAGAATTAACCATTAGTCTTCCTGGATAATAATACTGCCAATACTAGTCTGATTGGAGCTCCTCAAGGGCTCAATAGGTTGTTAATTTGGTTTACTGTTTAAAATTTGTGCTTTTGCCATGAAAGAAAAAACTAAGAGTGAACAAGATGTTTCAAGCTGATACAGTCATTATTAGAACTTTTCTCCAGGTTTAACAGGTTAATAGAAGCAGCTGAACTGTAAATAGTGAAAAATAACACATAGGTCAACACACAACCCACAAACACACATCTCAAAATAAGATTTTGTCAGTTCAGTCAGGCTCAGACTGATTCAAAGATTGAAATTGTCCATCTTGAATGTCTCATCTGTTTCTGAAACACACAGATTCTAAATTGCAAAACACGTCTTTTTCGCATTCCTTTGACAAATAGTTTCTCCACAGCTGCAGTGTTTCTGAGTGTGAATTTCAGTCCAGGTCAGTGTTCTTATGTGGTGACTGCTTGTCTCCTGTTTAAAAAAATATATAAAAATTACCTCCCTGCCTGTAAAATGATTTCTAGCATAGTACTGATATACAGTTTAATTGATTTAATATTATTTCCCTTATTTTTTTTATTTTTTTTATTTTTGGTCAATTTAGGAAGTGTAGCTCAGTAAATTTTTCAGATCTTGCCAACATTTACTTTACTGGGCGAAAATGAAATATCAAATAAAATACTTCAGGATTTGACAAGAGGTTAATTTTTTTGTAATTGGTTCAACCACTTTTTCTCTACTTCTCTATTTTTAGTCAATAAATAATTTATCTGTCATAGGTTCCTCAGGGGTGAAAATCATTCTTGATTTGTCTTTGTTGCTGAATTTCAAAGACAGGTCAGTAATACAATAATCTCATGCAATGTCATCTCCCTGCTCTATGTCATCTTATGCAATGTCATCTCCCTGCTCTATTCCCCTCATTTATACTCCAAAACCTCATGTTCAACCTCTTACTACAGCCTTGTACTGGGGACTTGTTTTGTGTTCATCTCAATCTGATCTCATTATCTACCACTCCATTGTGTTACACATTTCACTGTGCCTGGCTTTGTATTTTGGGAGTTCTGAAGTGCATGCTTTTCAGCTGAGCCTGTCTTACAGAGTATTCAGGCAGGCCAGTTTGAGTATCACCAATTACAGTGTTCTCAACTTTATTAGTTTTATAGCGAGCTTTGGCACCATTTGCAGAATTTATCTACTGTTGTTTTTTCATGTTTTCTTCAGAAAAACAGTGAGTACAATTGGGCTTTAATATAAGTTTTAATTAAACAATCTTATCTGGGTTTTGGTTTTTTGTTAGCTTAATACAACCAGTGAGTTGTTTAGCATACAGGATGAATGATGTTCACCATTCATGACCAGTTATTTAATTTTTCACTTTTATCTTCTTCATTCAGTATCTATCCTTATATTTTATTTATTTCAAATTATAAGAACATGCACTAAAACTGGAATTATTAATTTCCTCATGGACTTTACTGCAGTACTCAGTATAGTGTGTCATGCTTTTCTTAGTGCTTCTGAGGCATTTATTTGAATACATTTCCAACAAACTCTTCTGAGGTACAATGTTATGAATATTCGTGCTGTACTGAGAAGGAACTGAGATACATGGAAGCTAGGACTACAGTTTTGTAAGAAGCTAAGCTGATGCTCTACCCTTTTTCTGTTTTTGTTCTCTTTTTTCTTTTTAACTTGTTAGGCCCTTTCATGAGTCATCATTTTTTATGTAGAAAAATGTTTCCTTCTCCCTTAGTAAACTTCTCCCTATGTTAATATTGTAGCAGCTTATGGAGTTGTTTCAAGAGGAGAAGTGATGCCTCTGCCTGTCGAGAAAGGTGGGCAGTTAGGTTTGCCTGCCTGTATCTCTTCCAATCTCATCACATAGAAGGAGCTGTATTTATAACCATCACTGAGCTTTAAGGCCAGTTGTTTCTGTAAGCTTTGCTACGTGTTTCAACAGTTCAGAGTGCATACAAGCCTACTGAGCTCTTTAAACATTTTGGTACATTTTGTAACCTCATGTAGTCTGTGTGCTGTTGTGAATCTCTCTGAGTTGTTG
This sequence comes from Sclerurus mexicanus, assembly GCA_013396755.1. Taxonomy (NCBI): domain Eukaryota; kingdom Metazoa; phylum Chordata; class Aves; order Passeriformes; family Furnariidae; genus Sclerurus; species Sclerurus mexicanus. The sequence goes on from VWZF01003010.1 coordinate 1,234,300, forward strand.
TGCTTTGAATTAGTTTAACTCTGTCATTTCAAACTTTTGAATGATACTCTTGAATTTGTTTTTTCATAAGCCTTAGCTGCAGCTAAGGTTAACAAGATGAACAGGGAGTACTACATGTATTAAGGCGCATATGAACTCTTCATTAGCAAGCAGAACATATATTACAGTTAAGAAAGACTTGTTTTCAGCATTTTGAATCATGTCTAGGTACCAAATAAGAGATCTGTTTTCAGCTGCTTCATTGGACAGTTCTAAGAACAAAGGTTTTTAACATAGGACATGTAATGATCCTTGGGGGTCCCTTCCAACTCAGAATATTCTATGAACCCCTGTGACAAACACAGAAGAGTTTCAAGTGTTTCTGGACTCTACATTCAGTCATATCTCTTTTCAACTGGCTGATATTGATGATGAAGGAGTGAAGCTGAGTCTCCTGTGACAGCAAGATTGCTTTGAGGACCAGTTTACTTGTGTTCCCAACAGGTGGGAGAATTAGTTCTGGTGTCTCTTGTGTGAAACCTGAGCACAGTAACATGGCTAATGACATTTCCAAAGGTCTCTAGGGAGTCATGCTGTGCTGTTGAAAGTCACCAAATAGAACAGTCTGCACTTGCTATTGTAAAACTTTCTGAGATTATCAGCAGCTCAAAGTCATCAGAGCCAACGCTGACTAACAGGGTACATGTTGACTGAAAAGAACACTTGTATTTGTTTGTTTATTTATTTATTTAGTGTATATTTGTATACACCAAATGTACCCCCACTCACTGGGTTATTACCTGTTCTCCCTCCTCAAGATATATCCTAATGTTTCTCTGAAATATGCCAAAGCCTTCCCATAGTATATTACTATTGCTACTTCTATCTTTTATGTGTTGTTTCTTTTCTTATCTTCATGGAAGGAGAGTTTTATTTGTAGTAGGTTTTATTTTGATACAAGTCCTTTAATAAACAAATATCCTGCTGTGTCTTTCAGGGAGGATACATCAAAGAAGACATTTTGCATTTAAAAGACAGTGAAGTTTGCAGAAGTTCTTAGTTCTTTTCATATTTAATGCCGGAGGTCTGAATCTGTCCTGGTGAAAGCTCAAAAATGCGAAAGTTATTTATTTTGTGGTAGAAAATGCCCTTTCACCCAGAGAGTGTAAAATTGAAAACAAAAACACAAAAAAGCAAACAAACAAACAAACAAAAAACCTAAAGAAAAAAAATAACATGCTTGAAATGATCAACTTTCCGTTCTGGCTATTGATGGAGTTTTGTATTTTTATCTACTTGTTACTAAGTACCATACAGAGTGCACTCAGATCAGTCCTTAAAAGAGAGATTTCTGTGAAGATTCATGTTAGGTAAACAGCTAAACTCAAATTGGTTAATTTGATTTATGCAAAATGTTTGTGTAGTTTGAGGCCTGTAAATTGACGGTTGAGGGGAAAAAAGGAGAAATGGAGAAGTGATGTAGAAGCTGTATGTTTTAGATTAAGGGTGTGGATTCTTTTATCTTATAACTAAATTTAGGTCCATCTACAAAATTGGCCTGTTGATTGGAATTTTTTTGCTAGAGTAGGTGTGAGGAGTCCACAAAAGACCAAATTATATGTCTACTGAAGCTATACACATGCACAGAAAGAGAGGCTACATTTTAATTTATATAACACTAAGGAGTAACTTGCCTGCATTAAAAGTATTGGGTAAAGAAGAAGTAAGCAAAATTGCAATTTATATTTTGGTCAGTCTGGACATTTAAATGGTGCATCTGTTGTTTCTCTGCTATGTAATCTAGTGAGACTGTAACAAAGAGGAAATGTGTATTTCTGTATATCTATTGCATTGTTAGTGGCTTTTTCTTTTATTGCTAAGGATTCGACATACTACCGCTATGTTTTATTCTACTAAGCAGTGACATGACTTTCTTGCCTAGATAAATGGAAGACTTGCTCTCTGTTAGAAGACTGTAGTGTTTGCTGCTAATGTTCAGCCACTCCAGTTTTCTCAGTTTTAAATACAGGGAATAACATCTTCTTTAGTCTTGAATTGGTAAATTAATCTCTTTGTAATTTTCAGTGTTGGCAACCATATTTGGAGTTGAACTTTATTATTCTGTTTACTGTCTGAATTTCTTCTTTGTGTCTCTCTTCCTGTCTTTCTCTTTTTGAGTCTCTTCCCTGACACTCTTCTCCCCCAGATTCAAGTGCCATTTCTTGGCACCAACTCGTTGATTGTTGTAGTGTGTAAAGACTTATTTATGAATTATGAGTCAGAATTCAGAGTGCTCCTGTTTGTTCACCTAGTCCCCATATGCAATGCAAAATCTGCCAAATAGACTAAATTGAATCTCTAGGATTCTCTGTTTTTCCAATATCACTGGGCATTCTTTATAGCCACTAAGCATATTTTTAGTTCTTAGTTCCAATTAAAAAGCACATTTTCTTTCTGCTTAGTTTATAAGCCAACAAAATATTAATGGAGAAGAAACTATTCCTGAAAATTATATTTTGTAGTTATTCCAAAAGAATAACTTTCTGCATCAAATTTAAGATAACTTTGTTAGCAATACAGGGTGGACCTGAAAAGTAGTAATCAAACTCTTATATTCATAAGTTATTCAACAGATATGCATGATGGAAGATAATGATCCACAGAAGCTCTTAACTCTACTTAACCTCCTTTACTACATAGGATATGGGTTTTTGTTCAGCTGCATTTATCAAAGTGTGTGCTCAGAATTAAACATATGCTTAGGTTCCTAGTTCAGTGAAAATCGATTTCAGTACGTGTCTAAGTATAATGGGAGGTTTAATGAGAGGCAAAATATGGTCAGTTCAGTTGTATATCTGGGTTATAGTTCAGTACTGCCAGTGGTCATTGTAAATTGAGAAAGGTCTCTTTCATAGAGCTGTGAATTACCAGCTTGTGTTTCCCATCTGTTTCCTACTTTCTTTTAAATTAATGATCTGTGTTGGAGCATTAATGTCATTGTTAGTAAAGTAATAGTATGACTATTTGAAAACTCCTGTTTCTAGGCTTTTTACTTATAAAATAATGCCATTGATTTGGTGTTGTTTTACAGTGAGGAAACTTGTCTTTTCAGGAGCTGCATAGATTCTGGCAGGTAATAGTGGAGGGTTGCTGGTTTCCTATTTCTTCTAGCTATTCCTGAAGAATGCATGGTGGTCTGTTCTTCCATGGAACCCTCTAGAGGAATTTTCACTAGGGTATAATGCAGCTATATAACCTAGATATTAATTAAAGACTGATTAAACGCAAGGTAAGTGTTCTCAGTGCTACTGCTTTTCAGAATTCTCTTCTTTGATTTTTTTTTCCCACATTCCCTCCAAGTCTGTTTTTCCCAGTTGTACATCCATATTTTAGATTTGTATTTTCCAATCTATTTGCCCGATTTCAATTTAGGCTTAAGTTTCCTCATTCTTCTTTGTTTCCAAACTCATGATTATTTTGGAGTTTTTGGGATTTTTTCTTTTTTTTTTCTTTTTTTTTCTTTTTTTTCTTTTTTTTTTTTTAACTGAAAGCAAAGGGCACTGGAACATAATCAAAAGAGCGTTTTCTTTGCCACCTCCTCTTCTACGCACATGGTTTTGACAAGTAGGAAGGAAAACCTACTGAATGGCCATGGCATATAAAATGATGTAGCATACAATGAATCATTTTCAGCAGCCTTGATAAAGTGGGAGATGTTCTGATTCGAACTGAAACCATCCACCTACTTCTGTTCATTACATCGATGCTACTCTGTTCTCAGCTCTGTACTCTGAGAATTATTTATCCACCCACATGGTTAATCTACAGAAACCATTCTGAAAGGTTTGTTCCCAAAAGGTTTTGTTACCCTATAATTTTTTATACTTTCTACCCATTTTCTGTCATCAGCTAATGTAGGGTTTTTTTAAAAATTAAGTAATTTATGTTAAATTATATCAATATAGGGTTTGACTTGAAGCTGCAAAATTATAAAAATTCATATTTAAGTAAATCCCTACTTTAAAATATGGATTGTGTATAATTTGCTGTGAGAAATTATAATGAGGTTTTAAATAGCTTATTTCATATTTCAATTATTTAACACATTGCTTTCTTACTATATTTTTATTATAAAAATGATTTAATTCATTCTAGAAACAAATAGTTAATAGTCTTTAATCTTCTTTTCTCTGGGGTCTTCCTCCCTATTTTGTAAAGGCAATGAAATTAAGTATTATTAATGTTTTCAGAACAGAATAATATGAGATGTGCTTTAAGAAACAAATGTGAAATCTCCCATATTTGACATTTTTCTATTGTCTTTTTGGTGAGTGTCTGTAGATCTCATAACATTTTCCCTGCTCTCCATTTTTGAACAACTTTCTGCTTAGGATTGCAGCATATAACATGTTCACACAGTCTCACTTGCAACAAGTCTTGTAGTTGAAGTCTTCACAGCTGCCAGTTGCTAGGAATTACATGTCACCCACTGTACTCTGGCTGTGTCTGTGCTGCTGTGCCTGCTGTCCATCCCCATACTGCATCCACCCCCCAGGGCCAGCTTGTTCTACCTGGAGTTGGCTCATCACACCAGGTGGTCCAATGTATTGTAAACCAAATTCCATACTCCAAAAAAACTAAGTAAAACAAGCCTGCCTTAATAGTAAGAGGGAAAACATCCTGAACTCCACGCTGTGATGGTTATGCTGCTCTTATTCCTTATTTAGCAAGTAGAGTGTTTCTACATGAACATTGTCAGGGCACTTACTGAAGTGCAGGCAGTCTCCAGCAAAGGATGTGATGGAGGTTATAAGCCTCTGGCATAGTTTACCAATTAATACCTTATGTATGTTTCTTGCAAAGGGCCCCTTCAACGTTTGCTCTCCCAGGTGCCTTGACTGATGGATGTCTTTTACTCAGATGGACGCAGACCTATTAAGGCACTCTTACACTCTTTCAGCCCTTTCATATGTTGTAAAAGGGTGAGAGATTAGATGACTATATACTCCCTGCTTTCTAATTCACTGACTTTTCAGAGAAAAAATGTACCTAGATGAGTTCCCCCCAGCATCTAAATAAGCAGTTTGGCAGTAAAAGCTTTGGACCACTGAGCACATCTGGAAGATAAATGCATAAATCATAAAACTGATCCTACAACTGCATTTAATCTGTCCTATATATGTGCCAAAGTCTTCCCTCTTCCTTTCCTCATGCTTTCATAATTCAGGGCTATAATTCACGTGGGGGTCGCTGGTGCTCTGTCAACGTTTAATTGTCCTAATTACTTAATTATCTGCTCTGGTGAAGTGATAAAGCCTTGACATTTCACATTTTCCCTAGGAATATGCAGCTGTGGGATATATCAGTTCCTGTATTTGGTAAATACAGGGGAAAATAATTCAGTTAATCCAATGTCTCAGTGGCAATGCCTGCATTGTTACTGATTTCTTATACTGGGCCATGGAATCACTTCTTACCCTGTCTCTGTGAGAAGCTTCCTCTTTAAAATGAATCTACTTAGTTTTGAATTTTGCTGGTGAGACAGGAAGGCTGAAAAAGATGTGTTGAGTGATATTTTTGCAGGATAATCCCATTAAATTGGAAAGTCACTTTATTGTGGGTTTCTTTGAATGACAAGTGAGAAGCAAGGCCTCGTCTAGCAAGAAAGCTATTTTCTATACAGATATTAATTCAAAGTTCAGAGAACATAGTTGTCACTGTTGAGTGACACTTCAGGAAGAATTGTAATAGATGATATGGTTAAAACTTTGAGTTTATAAAAATTGAAAAAAAATAATATTTTTCTGTAATCAGTAGGCTTTTGTTTGTTGTGGATTTTCATTGCAGAAGCAGAGAAAGTAAATTTTAGTCAGGTTAAACTTGTGTGTAGTAAATGTTTTTGCAGTAAAGAAAAATGAAAGAGTTGAGGATCCTAAATGCTATTTAGTGTGAAGAATTATTTCTTAAATGTATATTTTGTTTTTCTTTTAGTTCTCTGAGACTGGGAAAGAAAATTTTCTATGTTTCCATGTTTTTTTCATAGCTGGGGGATCCAAGTTGATAAATTGAAGGTAACTAAAGAAAAATGATTTATGAGGTAGTCATTCCTTCAGTTTTTGAAATAAAATTACCCCATAAAAGCTAGAGAAAGCTTTGTGCTAGCTTTGACTGTAGAAATGAAAAGACAGGTAGAATACAGTTCTACTAATAGCAGTTAATTAATGCCTGTGTGCTTACTGTAATGGGGACATGAGTTGCTAATTTTCTGTTTTCTTTCACTGAGAGCAAAGGAACAGGATAATTTTATTTCATCAAGAAGGTGCAATTGAATGAATACAGTAGGGGGATGGGTTGCAAAAAGCACTGTTTATAAGAAGAAACATAATGGAGAAGCTCTGTTCAGTGGAGAACTTGGAGAATTTCGGTGGTTGTAACTACCAGTGTTCATGAGACCAAGTCAATGAACTCCTGAAGACCTATGTCCCTCTCTCCCTCCTCCCCTGTCTCTGTATGTAAATAGACAGCATGCCTGTTGAAATGATAGTCATATAATGTTGCCTCATATTAGCACCCTGTGTCATCAGAGAGAAGTAATTATTTTACAGATAATCACAGTAATAAAGTTACAGTAGCAGTAAGAAGGCTTCTTATTGTGAGGGCTTAGTGTAGAAGGTCTGCTGATTATTTGGACAAGAGAATTCAAATATCAAGAGAATAAGTTATGCCAGAGAAGAAGCTGGAAATCATGAAATCCATCAGCTTTCATCAATACTGCTGTGATTTAGGCCCAAGAAGCATGTTTCATGTCAGTCTTAATTTTCAAAGTCTCACTAAGCAAGTGTGCTTTCTTGATAAAGCTCTGAACTGGGATTAGCAACAGTGCACCTGAAGCTTATCTAAGCCACTGAGAGATTTGCTGAAAGTCACTTGTCCAGTCTATGCCATGATTTGTTTTTTTAAATTATAAAGGCATTATGTATTGATGTGTGAATTACCTTCTAAAGGTAGTACTTGCAGATAAGAAGGCTATATTAACACATAGGTATTGCTATTTCCACAATTTATTACATTTTTAAAAGTCCTTTAAAAAAATAAATTGAAAATTCTACAGGCTAGTTATGTTCCTGCTGAAAGGCTGGGATTTTTTTGTGAGACAAAAAAAATGGATGAAGAGATACTTTTGGTATTATTAATTCTAGGCGGGTGAACCTAGAAGTGCTTTTAAGGTCTCAGCTTGGTCAGGGCAAATTTTACTGGACGGCAGTACTCATCTTCTCTGCACTTGTGTTTTGGTGGGGAAATGACTCATGTCCTCCTTCCCAGGTTCCATACCCTGCTTAGAGTAGATGTGGCTGGTGTTTGTGGTTTGTTGAGATTCCTCTGACTTCTGAAGGTGGTGGTCTTACCTTACTGCCCTCCTACTACAGTCATTTTGCAAGTACAGATTCTTGTCTGATCCCATGAAAAATCAGTTCAGGAAGTTATGTCAGCACAAAACTTCAAGTTTTCTTGCACAGTTATGTTTTGTCCTGATTTATCTTCTGAAATTGGCTTATCCTTGGAATCAGTTACAAACTGTATGCTGCCAAGAAAAAGAGAAACTGCAGAGAAAAGCAGAGAGCTTCATTTCTACATTCATTTTGTGGCAAGATCTGTGAGGGAAAGTGACAACAACAATAATAATAATAATAATAAAAGTGCTAAGAAGATATTGAGTACTGTTCCATATTTTTTAAACAAGAAAATCTGACACAGTGTTCTATTTTTGTGTGTGTGCATTCTTGCTTTTCAAAGAGAAACTCATGTTAGAATATCTTTTAAAATAACCTAGAGTGAAATGGAAGATCAGGAAATTTGCTATTGAGAGTGTAGTAGGGGATGTAAAATCTTTAGAAGGCATTTTTGCAACAAATTTTGCTAAGGCACTCTTTCCCTTGAGCTGCCTTAATTTAGTGTTCTCATTTCACTGTCTGGAAATGGTTTGCAAGGATCCAGAGCTATTGGCTCTTCCTGATGCTGTGTTGCAGTAGGTAAACTGAGTAATGTGTATACATGTATCTGCATCTGAAGAAGCAATGACTTTAACGATAATAACAGCAGCATTGTGTTCTTTGCATCCTTCCTTTCTGCCAGGTGTGGAAGAGGAGGAGGAGAAGATAGTCTGTCAAAGGTGGGTTTTTCTACAAAAGAAGAGACTGGGAGGAAAAATGGTAGGCTTCCTACACAACTGTTTTCTCAGGGTTCCTACTCCCACAGTGCCTTGTGTGTTCTTAGTAGGAGCCGTCTGCTCCTTTCCATTATCTGTTTAATTCCTTAGGGGACCCTATTAAGATGTGTGGATCATGCAAAGATAAAATTTAGTAATACTCTAAAAATAGGATGAGTGGTAGAGGGAAGGATCCTTTTTCTATACTGTATACCAGGTAAGCTCAAACTGCAGCATAGCAAACTACTTTTTAAAAATTATCAGAAATTGTTTTCTCTGAGCACAGTAACACTATACACCCCTAGAGGATCCACAGAACTTTTTTTGTTGTTTCTTTTTTTTAAAAAAGATAAAGTCCTTGATCCCTATTAGCTGTCACAGTTTAATAGACTCCATCCTCTCCCTTTCCCCAGTTTTGTTTTAATTTGTGCTTACCTTGAAAATAATTCTGAGTTTTGTTGCAGTATTTTGCAATAATAAACTAACCAACCATAAGATGTTACTTGATAACAGGATTAACTTTAAAAAAAAGATTAATATTTAAAAATGCTTTGACTTCTAGAGATGTGTGAATGACTTTCAATGAGTATAATTTTTTTTCTCTAGTGCTTAGTGCAGTAAAAAATCTCATTGTTGGTTAAAAATCCATTTTAATATGTCTCTATGAGACATTTATTTATACACTGTCAGAATTCAACTTAACATATTGGATGTTTTTGTGATTTGATGAAATGTTCAGCCTTCAATTACACGCAAGGCCAACCTAGCAAGTGGGTCAAAGAAAAATGCAGTTTACAGTAGCCATTGTGTCTGTCTTCTCTCTCTTCTCTGTTATGTGTGTATTGCAACATGACTCTAAAAAGATGAAGAAAAACAAACTGAAGGCTCAAATTAGTGGTATGCTTTTATACTGCCATATTTTTGCTGCCATGATTTAAAATGTTTGCAGTAATGCTTTAAGGCTAGTTGGTTCACCAAAAATATAGTGCTTTTATAAAGTGCAGTGTAATGAGACACCAAAAAGTGCTTAAGCATAGTCCACATTGGCCTTTGCAGCTATCAGTGCTGTCATTTATGTTGTGCTGGTGACCTGTGACAGCAAGTTGGTTTTTATTATGTATATAGTTGAGGAAAAGCAGACTAAAAGGAAATTATTCCAATAAACAGGCCCTTTTTGTTATAAGTTTTCTTGCTTTACTTTGACATGACTAATTATTGGGTTTTTTGTGTTTGTGTGTTTTTTTTTTTAAAAGAACAATAATTTTCTTAGTTTTTATCTAAATTTGTTATCTTTCCAATTCTTTAACTATGAAAAAGAGTCCTGGATTTTCAGTACAGATGCAAACAAATCTGTGAGAAAGCAAATGCTTTGGAATAAAGCCTAATTTTTGTGGCTTCATCTTGCAAATGAAAGATGTGATTTAGACTCTTCTTTCAGTGCTGGCACAGAAGTTGCACTCTGAGCAACTGCTTTGGTCTTTTGGAAAAAAGTGGCCGATGCTGCCACGTTTACAACAGAAAGCTGTTGAGCCCCCTGTTAGAGTCACAGAATATCTTGAGTTGAAAAGGAACTTTCAAAGCATGTGTGCAGACAGAGAACTTTACAGCACTGACATGCAGGTTATGAATCATGGCAGTGGCTGGGGAGTAAACACTGAGATATGTATCCCTCTGGCAAGGTGGCAGCACTTCCAGGAAGAGATACTGGTGGCTCTTTGAGTGAGGCTGCATATCAGGAAAGGAAGCAGCTTTGGAAGATCTCTTAGACAAATGGAAAAAGATTGAGAATAATTTTCTCAAATTTATACAGGCAGAGTGATTAAATTTCATTTTAGGTACCTCATATGCTCTCCCTAAGCCCTGATGCCATAGTCTGTGATTTGTATCTAGAAATCAGTTCCTGATTAGAAAACACGAAATAGAGGAAGAATTTTTTTCTGGTATTGTTGAAAGACTCTAACACCTTCTTCTGCTTCTGATACTCAGCCAGACTAATTAAATCAATTCTGCCTTGCAGGTCCTGATAATGTTTAGCAGGATTTGAGTTTCTTCTCTTCTATTTGTTTTGAAGTTTTGTTGTCACCACTGGCTACTTCTTGCATTGGTTTCAGTTATAGAACTTAATAATTAGCTAAGGTGTGGTGAAGATGTTAATGAATAATTATACTCTTCTATCCCACTTTTAAAATTATATATTTTTTTGAGAATCATTCATTTTCTTTATTAAGAAAAAGAGCAAAGTAGATTCTCACTTTTCCTTTCACTTGATGTCCTTCTCTCTTCCATTTTAATAGATCACATCTGCTGAATTTCTTTAAGTGATCCAAATGAAGATCTTAATACGGTATTGAAAGCAGGGAGGTTGGTGCGAGAGGGAATTAAAGGGTTGTTGGCACACAGCAAGTCCCTGGAACTGAAGATACTTTGCAATAATTTCCTTGATTGTCCCTTTGGGAAAGAATTGTATCTTTGTTTACCTAACATGCTCTTAGCTCAGACCTCTTAGGATTTAGAGGATATTGAAAACAGCAATGTGTGGAGGCCAGATATATGCTAGAAGGATAAGGATGCCTGCATTTTACCATGGGAAGTGGAATTATATCTCAATCCTGTGCACAACAAGCTATTTATCATGCTCAGAAAACAGCAGTAGGTAACAAACTTGAAGCCTTTGCAGCTAAGAGACTGTTATATCTCTCCAAATATTATTCTTGTGAAGAAATTATTCTCACCGTTGTGTCGTGTTGTGGTTTACTGTGGAGTGCTGCAGTGATTTTTTTTTTTTTATCTTGTTGCTTTTTATCTAAGGGTAAAAGGTATATTAATTTGAACTGTCAAATCATATGTCTGAACTCTTAAGTTTCTCTTTCCTTTAAAATGTTTAAGGTGATTTCATGTTTGTTATGAAATTGCCAGTCCTTTTGGGGAAAAGAAATCTAACCTTATTTGGGAATTCAGGGTTTGAGTTTTTTTTTTAAGACTTCAAATTAGACCAGCTATATGGAGTGTGAATGGGAGGCAGGGCAGTGGCTTCTGGTCAGTCAGGGATGAGGAAGCTATTGGATGCTATTCTGACTCAAAGTGAAAGATTCTTATTTTAAATACCCATGAAGAAACTCTGAAGTAAGGTATATCTTTCAGGCAAAGGTGTTTAGAGGGAAAGTTGCTGTGGGGATATTTGGGTTCTTGAAGACAATCCCAGGCGAGGCATGCACTAGTTCAGTCTAGTATGACAGAATTCAGTGCAAAGTTCTAGGCAAAGGGTTGAAATCCAGCTTTGTGTATTATGACACATAATTCAGGGTTGCTCAAAAAGGCTGTGTACTCTAATGTCACTTTAAATAATTTTGCCAATGTGTTTAAATGCAAAGCCATTTATTTCACAGGAGGGATTGTTTCTAAATAAAATAATAATAGTTAAGAAATCTTTGCTAATGATGTAGAAGATAGCATGAAATAAGTAATAAACTCAACATCTATGTTAAAGAAAGGATGCTGAGACAAAGTGATGGGAACATCACTGACAGTCTTCAGAGATCTGAAGCATGGGTAGGAAACCAATGGGATTCACCCTGAAAAAATGTAGTCTATTGCTGCAGTTGCTTAATAATTCATAATTCAACACTGAGATTTAAAAAAAAAAAAAAAAGAAATGGAAAGAAACCTCAAACCCTTTGCTGGACAGTAGTAGCCCCAAAAATTTTAACTGAACTGTGAAAGTATTGAATAAGAAGGCAAACAGCATTAGTAAGAAATTATGCCAATGATTTCTTTCTTGCCATGAGAAAACAAGACTTTCATCAATTCAAGCACATTGTGGCAGAAAAGAAATACGTCTTTAGATAATAAAGGTTTTCTTGCCTTAAAAAAGTCTTAAAGACATTAGATTTGTTAAATGATAGTTCAGGGATCAATACATTTCTAAAAAATATTGAAATATTGACATCTTTTGCCTTGATTCTAGAGAATTTTAAAATAGTGTTTAGGCTGACCCTTATGAAGATGTTTCTAACTTTAGACTTTATTAGTGTGTGGAATGATCTGCAGAAGCAAGCCAGTTATTCAAAAGCCTGGACAGAACTGGGGAAAACATGATTCTATGATTCTGTCTTTTATTTGAAGACTTAGGAAGTGTGTGTCTGGTGTTTTACAGTGTCATAGAACAACTTTATTGGAAGGGGTCTCTGAAAGTCTAGTTCAACTTCCAGTTAAATCTGGGCAACTTCAATATTGATAAATCCTATTAAAAATAGATGACTTCTCCCCAACCTGTTCTTCAGAAAATCTCCAAGGATGACATTTCCATAACTTTTCAGGAAAGTTATTCTATTACTTAAATACATGCTGTGAAAATTACCTAATACCATGCTTTAACTTTTGCTCATTCCTGTGAAACAGAGCAAAACTCCAAAAAGGTTAAAACTCCTAATTAAAGTCGATCCCGCTCTGTCTCTGCAAGGCCCGAAAAGGCTACCCCCTTCATAATGCCTCAGCACATTAGGAGTCAACAATCCAAAATGATAAAGTACATGAGAAGCTGTTCAGCACCTGCCTTGCTTGAGNGATGGTCAGGGAGTTGGACTAGAAGATCATTGTAGGTTCCTTCCAAATGAAATATTTTGTTGTATTTTAAAATTTGTTTGCCTTATTCCTAGCTGAAATTTTCCTTGTTGTGAAGTGTGTTCATCACATCTTGTCATATTCTTCTGTGTATCTGATCATGAATTACAGTAAACTAATTCTATAATAATTGATTAGGTAGCTGAAGGCTGCAACTGTTTCCCCACTTGGTCTTCTCTCCTAGTGGGTAGGAAGCCCAGCTTCCTAATCTTACCATATATTTGTGTGCATCAACATCCTAAGCATCTGCCAGACTACTTCAGATGTGGCCTCAGAAGAGCTGTGAAGAAAATGGTAATTTCCTTTGACCAGATGATTATATTCTTCCTAATGTATCTCAGTACGCAGTTAGCCTTCATTGCCAAAATCCTGAAGCTGTGATGCTGTTCATTGAGACTCTGGGTTTTTTTGGTTTTTCTCTTTTTTTTTTTTTTAACTTTTATTTTTCTCCTAAGTTACTGTCTAGTGACCACCCACACTGTACTGTTGCTTGAGGTTCTGTCCCAAGTGCAGGGATCTGATTAACTTGATGAGGTCTTTATGGGCCTGTACTTCCACCTTATCGTTGTCCTTCCAAGTAATGACTCTGACCTACAGTTTATCGAGTGCTTCCCCAGTTTGTGTCATCCACAGACTTGACAAAGCATGTCTGTGATTCCACAATGAGGTATCATAGAAACATAGCTGGTGGAACTTATCTTCCAGTCACTCATAAAGATTCCATGCTGAGTTCTTGTTGTTGACCTGCAAAAGCTGTCATATATCAATGCCACTTAAACACTGATGGGCTTGGGGCATCAACAACTGCTCTGGGAAACCTGTTCTGCTGTTTGAGGACCCTCTGGGTAAAGAAACATTTACTAATGTCAAGTCTGAACCTTCTCTGATGAAGCTTTGAACCATTCCCACATGACCTCATGATGCAGTAGAAGAGCAATGAGATCCAGCCCTTTCACCACCTTTGTTGCGTGCGATCCTCTGCATGGATTCAAGTACATTTGCAACCTCCTTAAATGGTGTGGCCCAGACCTGCGTACAGTGCTTGAGATGAGGCTGGACCAACGCTGAATGAGCAGGATAACCTCTGTTGACTGGCAGGTGATGTTGTTTGACGCACCCCAGGATGTAGTTTGCACCCTTGGCTGCCAGGGCACCCTGCTGACTCACATTGAGCCTGCTGCTGACCATCTTACTTTATTTCAAACATCCAGTTATTTCTTTTGAAGTTTTCTTTTGCTTCTTACTTTGTTATTCTATGGAGTATTGTTGTGTGTCTACGACATAGGATTCCACCTCTGCTATTTTCTGCAAAAAGCGAAAAAAAGTCTCTTGCTATGGAATAATATTGTCATCAAATGGAATAATTTCTTGCTTTTCTTTTAGTATTGCATTTTCAGGGAAAGCTTACTGTTCCATGATGATTTATATCAGATAATAATGCTGTGACCAAAGGGTATGAAAATTAAAAGAAGTATTTGCCATAAACATTAGTCATACAAATTATTTTAATTTTTTGTGACATTCACTAACCTTATTTTTGATGATTGCCCTCTGCAGATTGCCTTCATATTCTTATCACTGTTTTTAATATAATAAAATTTTCTATGATTTAATGATCTCTAAGTTGTACAAAAGAATAAACCCCATATCTTAGGTATGTGTTGAAGCTACGCTGTCAAAAGTTCAAAGTCGGTTTACCTCAGTCAGAAGCACAAGGCTTGTTTGTAGAATATTTTCAATGAAAGCTGTATGTGATTATTTTTAACTGATCATGGAAACAATCTAGCTAATAGTAATGAAGTTTTCTTTTTTTGTATGTATTTACAGTGGCTAATATGTTCTGAATGAGTGCTTGTAGGAGCTGCCAAAGGGGCTTCTTGTTCAAGCTGAAACTTGTTTCCATTATCTTGTGTCTCTTGTGTGACGAAGAAACTCCTTTATTAGTGGCAAGGCTTCAGCTATTTTCAGTAGTAGTACACATGCAGTAATAACACATTTAGTGAATGTTTTTATTAATACTGTGCCTGCAGGAGGCTCTAGTTACATGTCAGTTCTTAGGATTAATTCTTACTGTCTCCATCCACAGAACTGGCTGTAGCCATGCTAATTGAGTATTATAGCAACTCTTTTAATCAAGGGACTGTTAGCTCTATTTGAAGTGAGTAAAGGAAAGACCAAATGGGCCCATTTTTTTCCTAAAAGTTGTCTTGGCCAACCCAAGAGACAGGAAGATTTGTGAGGCAATGCAAAATTCAGTTCTGGAAAGTAAAGAAAATTCCCATTGGTTTTGATTCATCCTTAATTTGTTATTCTTTTAATCATTGATTTTTTTTTTTATAGTAGAGATTTCAGTCAAAATGCGTATTTTTTTTCTAGAAGTCAATTACTTTTTACAGTGTTACATGATGTTTTTGTGAACATCTAAAAGCTTAAATTTGTGTGACTGTGTGGATATGGGATTTCTTTCTTGTTTGGTTTCTTTGGGTGTGGGGGTGGTTTGTTTTTATAAAGGTGAGCTTTCTACTCTAGTAACCTTCATTATTTCCCTTTAGCTCTACCTTTGACAACTGCAGGAATGATGTTCCAAGAATGAAGGAAAAAGGAGAGCTAGTTGGATTTTGACAAGAATGGACCAACCAATAGCAAAACTAATTTACTTTCTTTTGACATAAACGTGTCAATTTTTGAAAAGGATTTGACTGCTGCTAAAGCTAGACTGATATTAAAAGCTTTGTATTAACTTGCACTTTCAGAGAGAAGAGAAGTGAACTTTTATTCTAGGTTCGTCCAACAGTGCTTTGAGCCTAATGAAAAATTTCACACTGTTTTTACAATTCATTATAATTCATCCAAAACCAGTTTTCTGTTAAATCTAAGATGATGTTTCCCTATGTGAGTTCTACTTTTTTTTCCTAGCCTTTTCTTTTCCATTTCTTTCCTAAGGAATTTTCCATAAGCAGGAAACAGTAACTAAATGCTCATTTTCATGTGGAAGTTGAGAACAGTTACCTTCTAACTCTACTTCTGGAATCTAAGACTGAAAAAAAAAAAGACTTCTTAGCTCTTCCAGGTTCAGTTCATAAATGCATTGAAAGATTAAGATCTGTGGTGTGTCTGCTATTTTTTCTGCTTACTCTTAAGTGCTCAGAGAGCAAGTGCTGGTGTGGATTCTTTACAGAAACATTTATGCAGATGGATATCTCTCACTGTCTAAAATCTTTCAGCTGCTTATTTCTCTATATTCCTTCCTAATACTTTGAGCTGTAGTTTCACATATAATTATGACAAATGTCAATTAGACCCATCATGGGCCAAATTATGTTTTATTTACTTGAACTAATAGAAATATGATGATTTGTAAATAGGTAGAAGGCTGAAAAATCTTTTGAAATATGTCTGCAATGTGTATTTTACCCTAGTGTCAGTTCAAGTACACAAAAAAAATTAAAATAAATTCAGATGTGAAAAACCCACCAACATTTCTAAGTTTTATATTGTAAGGCTGAAGTCTTACAATAAGATTGCTTAAAGTAGATCAAAGTTTGGTCAAGTAAGGTTGCATAGAATTAGATCAAGGAATACAATAATCAGTTTTACCAGAATGGAAAAAGATGTAATTTTTGTCAGCTGAATATGTTATTTTATTTGACCTTTAACCTAAATAAGGCACAGAGAGAAGAAACTACAGTCTTATCCTTGAATATGTTTTACAACTGTTGCAATTTAACCCCAGCCAGACACCAGTCCCCACAGAGCTGCTCACTCACTCCCCCACCACAGGACCAGGGAGAGAATCGAAAAGGGTAAAAGGCAGAAAAATTGTGGGTTGAGATAAAGACAATTTAATAAGGAAAGCAGAAGTAGTGTGTACAAGCAAAACAAAACAAGGGATTAATTCACTGCTTGCCATGGGCAGGCAGGTGTACAGCAATCCTAAGGAAAACAGAGCTCCATCATGCATAATGGTTGCTTGGGAAGGCAAACACCATCACTCTAAATCCCCCCTCCCTCTGTGTTCCCTCCACATTATATACTGAGCATGATGTCATACGCTATGGAATATCCCTTTGGCCAGTTGGCATCTCTTGTCCCAGCTGTGTTTCCTCACAGCCTCCCATGCACTCCCAACTTCCTTTGCCAGTGTGGCAGTATGAAGAGCCGAAAAGGCCTTGGCTCTGTGTAATCACTGCTTAATAACAACAAAAACGTCTCTATATTATCACACTGTTTCAGCACAAATCCAAAACACAGCCCCATACCAGCCATTGTGAAGAAAATTAACTCTACTCCAGCCAAAACCAGCACAACATATGTTATCCATATGCTAGAATTGCCCTTTTATTTGATTACTTAAGCTGGAATGATGATGCAATAGGGAATGTACTTTCATTTCCCTTTCCATATTTATGTTCCTTGAAAAATATAACTGTATTTTGACAGTATCAACAGAGAGACTGATTTAGGGTGATATGAGTAATGGTGATATAACCTTCCATGGTAAATGAATGCAGCTCTTACTGTTTTTAAAGGAATTTTTTTCCTGGTGCATTCTACCATTTGGTGAAAGACAGCCAGGAATCCATGCAGTCACAACAGTGCATTACCATCAGAAATCCTGTCAATATCTGCAAGCAATGAGTGGAAATCTGTTGATACAGCTGCCCAGCATACTTGATTGCCTTTCATTCTCCCACTCCACAATCAACTTTTGTTTTCTTCCCCCCATCAGTTGTAATTTATATTAAAATTTCCCCTTTACTAAGTGCCCAGAAAGCTTCTGGGGAAGCTTTCAGTCCCTCCTGAGGTAGGACCATACTCCTGACATGTTGTAAAGCCAAGAGAGTATAGAGGTGCTATCCACAGGCAGGCATGGCTGGTGTAAAGGCTGGTGTACCCACTGGTGAGTTACAGTTCTAACTTCCAAAATTAAGTAATCTGCTGCACTGTGTCCCCACTTGCAGCCCCTTTTTCAACACTTCATTCTTTTGGGAGAGATTTTCTAGCTTTTCCAAAATGGCATGATCTGTGGATCCTGACAGCTGCTCTTTTAACAACTGCTATGCATCTGACCACTGACTTTCTGGTTTCCTATGCATCCGTTGGTCAAAAAGATCAATCTAAGCATGTGGAGAACCTTAATTAATGTGATCTATCTGCCACTAATTTTCTCCTTCCAGTACAACTGATGAAATACACACACATGCATAAATTCTCAGTTACTACTAGTTTTAACTAACATTTTTATGAGTGATAGGTAATTGAATTTCTGTTAATAATTAGTTGAAGAGCATCTGTTGTGAATGTTGCTATGTGTTTTCAAAAGAAAGGAAACTGTAGAGAGAGAGAGGGACATTAATGAATGAAATCTAGGTAAAGAGTGCATCAAGAGACCAAACCAAGTTTTTTTCAGGTTTAATCTTTGATTAATTTACCTGAGATACAGAGAAATATCCAGCTGATCATGGACTAAATGGCTATACACAGTAATACAAGGTATTTATTGAATAGATAGGTGAAAAGAAAACTGTTTTCATAAAAATGAATGCATTTATCAGTCTTCATTATTCTTTTATAAGCAGAATGCCTTTTTGTCTGATAGCTCAGTGTTGCTGGTGTTTGTCAGGCCATCTGAAATCACCGTGACTGAGCTGAAGGGACAGTGCATGGTGAAGTTCCTGGTGGGTATGACGCTTCTCCAAACTGTTCCCCTTTCTTCAGCTTTCAGCTGCTGCTATCTTCTTTTTCTTGGCATTAAAAAAAAAAAAA
>VWZF01003010.1:1252902-1304653 GCA_013396755.1 Sclerurus mexicanus
AAAAAAAAAGGGGGAAAGCTGATACATCAGGATGCCTCACTATGTTTTACAGTGAGAACAGCAAAATGTGATAAGAAGCAAATACTCTCCCATAGAATTCTTAAATTTCCCTCAACAGTCTGTGGCGTTTTCTGTGACCAGCAATTGCAATTTGCAGCAGTAAACCATGGGGCACATGATATCTTGAGTAGTTGACTTGTGTTTCTGTGCTGTGAAAACTGTATTCAGAAAATTGTCTTATCCCTAGGGAAAAAGGGGAAAGGGTGGGGGAGAAGCCTTGCCCTGCAAGGAAACATTATTACCTCTACTTGCAATTTGCTAGAGGTTTTCTGTTTAGTTGGTTTGGTTTTTCAATGACCTAATCTGCCCTTAGTCCTAAGAAGAGTATAAGAATGGATTTCACAATTCATAATTTGTGTACATAGCCTACCTTCTATTTAAATCTCTTAATCTTTTATCTAGCTCTCTTTTTTTTCTTTTTAATCTCTCAATGTAAATATAAGGATTTTAGCCTTAATGTAATAGTACTTGTATGCTTAGTTTGTTTCTTTTTCTTTTCCTTGTTTTGTTTTAATAGTCCCTAAGAAATTCCTTTGTGTTTCTGATTTATTCTCACATGAAGAGGTTTAATATTCAAAAGAAGATGTAGAAAATATGGCCATAAGTAGTTTTGGTTTGGTTTTGGGATTTTTTTTGGCAAGGATTGATTTTTATTGAGAAATAATCCTTCTGTTTCTCTTACACATGTATCAGGGCTTACCTCTAATTTTAGAATCCAAAGCCTCTAAAATTGATCAAGATTTATTTTTTAATATTCTTTTGCACATTGGCATGTCTTTCTAACATCTGATTCCATATTACTTATACTGTAGTTTTAACCTTAAGCATCTGAGAAAAATTAGTTGAGATGTTCAGAGTAATATTTATCCCTAAATAAATATTTAGTGACTTTACTTTCATTCTCTGAATTCATTAATTTGTCCCTATTTGCAGATTTTATTACTATCCCTGGTAAGGAGGACGGAACAAGGAGAAAGTGTATTAGGTGAAAAGGTAGATAACTGCCATTTTTACAATGTTTATTGTGTACTATGCTAATCTGGGAATGAGATTAGTTAAAATGATATAATTGTAATGGATACAAATTAAGAAGGAATCTCTGAATGAAATCCAAGTTTGTGATCCTTAAAACTATACCAACAGACTTCACCATAGGCTTCTTGCTGCCTTAGACTCTGCAAACTCCTCTTACTCCTTTGCATTTCTTTCCTTGCTCTCTGCCTCAGCTGAAATCGGGGATGTACAGTAACTTACCCATCCAAGCTGATGACTTTTCTCTTATTCTCTTTTGTGGTTTTCTTTTTCCTTCTCTCCCATGAAATACATGAGCATCCCTGAATACTGAGTAACAGCCCAGAGCTAGAGTTTACATCAGAAGTTTGTTTACAACTTTTGGATGAGGCTGCCAACAACACTGTACCCAATGCTGTCTGAGCGTGTAGGGTCCGAGTGTACGTAGGGTTGAGTGGAATACTCCTTATTGAGCAAGATGGTATATTGTCTACCCACCTTTGGAAAGGCTTTTCCAATCTAAGGAATTCTATGATTCTTTGAAATGCCACTAAACTCCATTAAATGGAGTTAAATGTGCTGCTGCATGCTTTTGGCATCTTTGCCTTTAATGTAACCATTTACAATTATGAGTTAAATCGTGTCTGCTCAGTATTCACTGAGAATATCTCTTCTTTGGTTCTTGGTAAGTTTTTTTTTGGCAGGTTAGTTTAAAGAGAGAGCCTCAGTGATGTGAAATGCTTGTCAGCAGGACTGGTTAGATCCTGAATGGTCCTAGCTTCAAGCACGAGGAAGCCTATTTAGGAAAGCACTGAAGTAAAGGAAGACTTTAGAATCTTTAATTCAGCTTGATCTCAGTGCATTTTGTAAAACAGTCTCAGAAGTTTCTTTGCCACTTCAAGAAGCTGCTAAATAATCTCAATCTTTTCTTGGTTTCAGGAATCATTTTGCAAAATTAATTTTTTTCTTGAAATTCAAGTTCATGTGTCTTCTTTTTGCAGCATAATGAACGAGGAAGATAGAAGAGACAAGCAGACAAACAAAAATATGTAAAATTTAGTGTCCCACTTTGTGTTCTGTTTCCTGAGTAATTATGTAATTAGCTACCTCTTTTGCATGGCCATATAGCTAGGCGAGAATTAAAGATTTTAAATAATACACTCATAGGATATTGCATTGAGTAATCTTTGAGTAACAAAGCTTTACAAAGATGTCATTAAGTTTTTTGGGGATTATTTGTTTCATTCTGTCTATATTCTTGTTACGTTCATGTTGGTGTTTTTAAATTTTTTTTTTTATAATGATGTAGACTTTCTGTCTTGGAGAGATTATAAAGATCACCTAATCAATAATAAGATCAATATGCTTTGCTTCCCTTGTAAGAGGGAAGAGATAACCAAGTTGTCTGGTAAAAGCTGGTGGTCAGTGTTAGCTAGCATCTCTTTTGTGGCTTCTTTTTATTAGGGATTTCTCTGCTAAGAAAGGGGAGGGGAGAAAAAAAAACACTGAAAAATCCTTTTTCATGTCTTTGAAAAATCTTCTTTGTGTGGATCTTGGCACAGGGACAAAATTAGGTCAAATGCATTCTTATATTTATTTTTTATAAATGTTAATGTTTGATTTTCTTCCCAGATAGTTTCTGGTAGGTAAGCAGGCTCTGTAATTTTTTTGCCTGGATTGCTGTATTTGGTTATATGCCAGAGAGAACTTCCCTTGAAAACCTGGAATCAATAAGTGGTTTCAGAGCTGATTAGGTGAACCTACCAGCCTGATAAATTTCCTTAGGAGATTTGGCTTACAGAAAAATGTATGAGTGTTAATGATGGGAAAGGTAGGTTACCAGCTTTGGCTTCAAACAAATGATAGAAGACTATGGTGTAGTTTTCATGTTTTCTTAGAAATCTGTTACCTGAATTTTGGCAAATCCTCTCTAGCTCTTCTTGTCAGGCCTTTTGCTGGATCATGTGGTCAAGCCTATCAGCTCAGATGGGGGCTTCTCTCTCTTCCCTCTAAACATTCTTCTTTGAAACTGCCTGCAGCTTCCAAATTTGCTCACTGTCTTTCATATCACTAAATTAGTATCTCTCTTATTCAGCTTTTGAATGTTTGTCACTCTACTAAAGGCACTTTTCTCTAGCTAGCGATAATTAGATACCTGGTTAATGCGCTCTGTGTATTTGCACATTACTACAGTTTAATCCCAAAGCAACAATACTGTCTCTGCTGATGAGCAGGATGTATTCTATATGTATTCTACTTCATTAACTTTCCTAATTACTTTAAACCAATTGCTCTAAAGACTTCTGGGTGTGATTCCCATAAAATGTGCCACTCTGACATCTTCCACCCTTTAAAAGATGTGGGTTTTAACTTTCTTTTGCAATCTTGGGCATTTCTTACTTGTCTACTCTGTATCCAGTTTACACTGTCTGGAAAGTTTCCAGTTTCCTTGGTCAGTCACAGGGAGTAGTGAGAATTTGCTGCTGGTCCCCAGAGACACTGTAGCACCATCTGTGATGAAATATTATGGAAGAGGATAGTTTTAAGTTCTGCCTTGGTAAATAAGAAGAAAATAACTGTCAAAATTTGTAAAGGTAGAGAAGATCAAAGACTTACATCAGAGTTCTGGAAATAACTTCAGAATCAAAGGAAAGAGTTTTGGTTAGTTTCAAGTACACAAAAAGTCCAAGTAATACTTTGTTAATGTAAATGCGGCTTTACCATTGACCAGAATGTGAATACAGCATGATCAGGAGATCAGAATCACAGGGTCGTTAAGGTTGGAAGAGACCTCTAGGATCATCAAGTCTAATCTTTGACTGATCACTACTTTGTCAACTAAAGCACAGCACTAAGTGCTACATCCATTCATTTCTTGACCACTGCAAGGGATGGTGACTCCACAACCTCTCTGGGCAGCCTGTTCCAGTGTTTAACAACCCTTTCTGCTTTTATTCATTTTATTCACTTATCACTTTTAAATGTTTATCTATCTATCTATCTGGTAAGAAATGTTGTGCTAAGACACTGATGTTTAGTATTGACTGAGTTTTTCCAGAGTACAAGAACCTTGAGACATTTCAGTTTAAAACAAGGCTTCAGAGAGGAAGACACATGGCTGTTGTAGATACTGTCCAAATTACTTTGATGTCCTTGAAAATGTACATTTTAAAGACTTAATACTGCACATCTTCAGGCAGCTAATATGCTTGTTCCTTTCAAAACACAGTTCCACTTTGTTCTTATACACATGCTGCTGTTGTGGCTAAATATTGTTTTGCCTCTAAAAGGATTTTTAAAAAAAAATAAATTTCAAATAAATGAAATTTAAATTGTATAAAAATATTAAAAATAAAGTAACAAAGTTAAACATGAAAGTCTGCCAACTGGGAAATCTATTCAAAATTTGCTACACAGATGTTTTCAGACCCTAACGAAGCACTAAGCACTTATTCATCAGTCAGTTGTATGTGAAAGCTTTCACAGCATTCATTAGTTTGCTCTCTAAATCATGCCTATTAACTTTCTGTAAATGCAACCTAGTGATGAGATGTTTGGCCTCTCTCTGTTGTTTGCATAGCATATTCTGAATTTCATTCAGTTTTGTGATAAAAAGTAATAATAAGAAGTGATGATTTTTGGGACAAAGCCACTCTGGAAATAAGTGCTTAGTCCTAAACTTCATAAAATGCTGTGAGATGCATTTCATTTTCTGCACTGATTGTTCTCAAGAGTCTTTTGAAAAAAGGGTTTATTAGAAAATTGTTGCTCCATACAAGGAGCTTACATTATGAAGCTTACGAAAGTCCTATTAGATCCTGTAAATGTAATGGGGCTTTTTTTTTGTTGTTTTTAATGATTCATACCAAATATACCAAGCATTTCAGTGGTGTTTAGAATAAAAACAAGGCATTTTGCTACCCAAAGCACCACCAGATGATGTATGTCATTAGCATGAAAGGTGGTTCTGTGTAAGGTCTTTTTCTTCCTCTTTTCTTGTTTTAACTAAATACTGTGAGGGAGACATTGAAGTGGAATTGTTTCATTGAAATATAAATTTTGCAGTTATGAAGAACATAAAAATTTTTAAACTTTGTATCGCAAATTTGAAATTACTGCAAAGGCTTGTATTCATGGGCAGAACATGATCCATCTGAAGGAACACAGTGTGAAGAGATTGACAATTATGAAGTACCGAGGTTTAATGAACTTTAACAGATATTTTCTCTAAATGTTTTAAGGTGTTAAACAAGGTTCATCATTCCAAAAACTTGATAGGAAAAACTGATAATTTGAAAGAGATGTAAATTAAACAGCAAAGTGATTTTTTTTTGTGTTAATGTATTGATTTAAGTAAAAAGGTAGTAGCTAAGAGAAAGACTTCCCTTTATCCAAGAATCAAATCTGAATCTGTCCCTGGTACTGTCAGAAAGAAATGGTTTTTAATAGATTTTTGCTATAGCAACACTTTCTCTTCACTTCACACTTCATTATAAGGCAGCACAGAATCCTCAGCGTTTCTTCTAAGAGGTAATTACACACGAAGGGGAGATGATAAAAGCAGCATAAAATAGTAAAGCCCCTTCTATACACTCTTGGGAATTTTCAAATAAGTCTCCCTAGGCAAAATGATTGTTTTCAAGTTGGCCCACAGAGCATTAGAGCATTTAGATTTGATTTCGTACTGTATAAAGTAGGAAATGTGCTGCTTAGTTTATTTGATATAAATTATTCCTTTGTCTTATATATATATATACACTCTTGGATGGAAGAGTGAAGCAATAGAAGCTTGTATTACAGGCCATGAAGTTTACTAGAAAGTTGTTATTCCCAGCAGTATGTTCCTTATGACAGGCTTCTTCTGCCTGAAAGTTGGAGTTCCTCTGCTTGACCTATTTTCCTCAAATATTTTTCAATTCTAGGTGTAGAACAGCTAATTGCCAAGTCTGTCAAAAACATTCTCTTTTTATTGGCAGTAAACCAATGCTGAGCCAGCGTCTGCACACAGGAATGCTCTTCCATTTTACTTAGTGGGTTTTATTTTATTTTATTAAAGCTACAATACGTATTTTACTTTTGTATGCCAGGATTGCAGAAGAGGTAGTAAATATGTGAAACTGAGTCCCTAATTCACACCCTGATGTTACTCAAATAATGATAAACAACCACCAACCTTCTTGTCTTGCACTGCAGTTCAAGCTCATGGTCAAGAGATGCTGATATTACACTTTCTAGGGAACTTGGAAAACTGGAGAGTCATGAGCAATTAATGACTTTGAGAAGAGGGAAGAACTGCAGATATTGCTGAAAATTCTTCCAACAGAAGCTCCTACAAGGATACTTGGACTGACATATATTATATCATTTTTAGTAAAAGAACATTCTGCCTTGACTGTCTGAGGAAGTCACGAGAAAGAAGTTCTGAAGATAAACATGCTGATGAGACGGAAGTCAACTGCAAATCTGTGTTCTGCAAGTCTGCATAATTTTCAACCCAAAGCATTTGAGTTTCAAATAGCAAACCTATCCCTAATTTCATTGTCAGTGTTCCTATGGTTGCACAGTTGGATATACTTCCTCCAGATGAAAACTTCAAAGTAGAATTTTCACCACAGATTAACTGTTTTGGCAGTTCTGCAGAAGACTGTTCTGCAGAAGGTGACTGTTGCTCTTATTCACAAATATTCTGTGCTAAATTACGGGAGTGATAGATAAATGAGCTTGCTCTATAGGAACCTTGTGCTATTCATGAAAAGCAACATTTCAGCAAAGTGGTTGATTTCCTGTGATAGTTTTGGAGAAGGTGGCAGGATTTGTCAGTATGGGTGTTGTCACTAACGTCTTCTTGAATTCTGACCATGATTTCTGTTGGCTGTTCAGTCAGTAAAATGTTTGCTCTCCAATATTCAAGGATGGTATATCTTCCAGCTGTACAGCAACAATACAGAATGCATAATCTTGCAACACATTAAAATAAGATTATTTTTAAATTACTTCTTTGAGATATATATACATTGTTAAAAATCAGTTCAATATCTTCAACTTGTACAAAAGGCTGGGTTATTATCTTGGAGATTCATGGTAGATTAGTGTTTTATTTTCTTCTTTCATTATTTTCTCCGGTTTGCAACAGATAAAGGAAAAAAAATGAAGAGTGGAAAAGTTAAAAAGAGTCAACCAGAGGAAAGGAAACATTTCTTCCCTCAGAAATTCACTGAATTGCTTCCTAATCAACAATGTGTGAAAATTAACACTGTCAGTATTTCAGAAATATTTAGCATTTTGAAAGATGTGGCTCAGTGAAACTGTGAACCTTTGGGCTGAGGGACAGCTCAAACCTCTATAATTACAACGTTTGTGGGTTTTAAGTTCAGCAAACCATCAAGTGTTCATGCTCAGTTTACTGAAATACTATCACGCTTCAGAGACATCTTGTGGAACTGGAGCCAGGTATGAGATGAGTCCAAGTTGTGAGATGACCATACAGGTAGTGAAATGCAATGTGGAGCCTATTAGGCTGTCATTAATGTATTGGTGAATTGAAAAAGCTTATTTTTATTAAGACCTGTATTTAAATATAATATAGATGGGGCATTTAAGGTGTACTTTAGAAGGACAGAGGCAGCTAAAAGTTCCTGCTTTGTTACTATGTAAAACAGAATCAGCTAAGTTTCAGTAGTATTGCCGATTCCAAGGTAAATTAATTTCAGGGGGAAAGGCCTTTGAATTTCAGCACTAATCAAGAGAAAATCCAAAACTTGTAAGAAAAGCACTCTATTGAGAACTATGATAAAACCTTCGAAACACTTTCTCTAAGTATTGAAACTAAGATAACTTTGATTCTAAGTAAACACATTTTTCAAGTATTAGCAAACATTTAATTTTAATTTTGTTCATTATAAAAATGCAAACACCTGAAAATGGTGCTTTTTAATTTGTCTAGGGGTTGTGATGTAGTTTTAGTTTTATCTTTCTATTTTCCAAACCCAATTCTGAAAATGTTTTCAGTTTCATGAGACTATGAAAGTAATTGTTCTGTGAAAGACTGACACTGAAGAATGAAAGGAAGAGTAATAGCTGACTGCTACCTAAATTGTGTTTGGTTGTTAATATGATGTCTGTCAGTGGCTTTTTTCTTTAGGCTTCAGATAGCTTCTGAATTCAACTGTTTCCAGTGTAACACCTAAAGTTTCTTCCAAACATCTAGCAATTTTTCTTTTCTGATATGTTTTGAAAAAGCAAATTTCAAAATGTCAGGTCCATTTAAGAAAATTTAAGTTCAAAAAAAGACATCTGAGGCTGCAAAGTAATTCTTGCTTGAATGTTCAGAAATCAATACACCTGGAATACATAAATGGAACCAAAACTTCTTTTTTGACCCCTTCACAGTAGGACAATTAAAGAAGTCCATACAGATCAGTTAGCAACGTAAGAGGTTCCTTTAATTCAGATAATTTTTTTACTGCACGCAGATGAAAGCAAGGGAAAAACCAAATTTTCACCACTCTTTTAACACACACATTTTATCACTGGGAACTTTTTTCAAAGTCAAAACAGCAGGACAATTAATCTAGTCTTTAGTCAGTAAATCTGCAGATTTCTTAGGAAGCAACCTTCATGACCAACTGGAGCTGGAAAGACATTTTGCTATGTGCTTTTCTTAGACAACACTGACTCATTGAGACTAAAACTTATTACAGAAATACTTGATTTTGAGAAATCCTTGGTTTAGAACAAATGCTTGTTTTACTAAAAGTTTTAAAAGTTCCACATTTTTGCTTTGAAATTAGAAAATATTTCTAGTAATTCCTTTAGAATAGAAATTTATAATATTTGAAATTAAACACTTGAAAATAGTGAAAGAAAAATTATTGAATTGAAATTGAAATGTAGGTTTAGAAAAAATGTTTGATTTATGGTAGAATGAGGTTTTCCAAGCTCCAGACTTTTTCAGTTTTCCGGAAAAGAAATTTCCTTCTCTAACCCCTCTGTTCCATCCTTTCCATTTTTCCTTTCATCCATTTAATTTTTAAATTATTTTAATTGTTTTCAAATAACAAAGTATACTGTCTTCCAAATTTACTCTAGATGTGCCTCACTGATCTGACAGTTTTGTACTGACAAAGGCCTAAGAGCAACTAATGAGGGAGAAACCCACAGACAAAAGGTTAGTCCCATTTCTGAGTCTGACAAATCTACACACTGTTAAATTGTCTGGGATTTTCCTCATCCTTTGCCCATTTTTTCACTTGATCAAACAAAGTATAATAGATCAAGCAAAGTAGGAAGCTTAGGTAAGTGGTAAACTTTCACTCAGATTTTGCCTCTGCTAAAGGGTTGAAGATCAGAAATTGGTGGAAATCAGAGAAAGCTATCAATAACACTACCTGCAGCTCCTATAGACAATGCCCTAATTCCACACAGTTAATGAATTCCACCTGTTTTCCTGATTTTCCTCTAAGGTTTTTTTGTTGTTGTTTTGGTTTTTTTTACTTTTTTTTTTACTTGTTTTGTTTACATTGGCTGTTTGCATACTCATTTCTTCTAAAAGAATGTTCTTCTTTCATAAATTCCCTGGAAAAAAATCTGAATGCGAAGAACTCAATGACACAATTTTCACTAATATTCCACCTGAACTTCTGTCCAGCATTTCTTGAAATTTCCTAGTACTTTTTTGTTCAGCCTATTTGTATATATGACATCTGTTTCTCATGCTGTCTATATCAGAATGATCATCTCATATGTGGGCTCAGATTCTAGTCTTGAGGTTGCTTACTGTATAATGGAAAATATTCCATATTATTTAATAATTTTTCAAAGTATCTACACATTTATGTAGCAGTCATTAAAATACTGTCTATAACTTCATGAAAAATCAAATGTATATGAGTATTTCTTTCAAGTGATTCTGAGATTTTATTGGTAGTTGCACATGTCTGACTCTGAGAACTTCAGGAATCTCATATGGGGTCATAGTTGTTTTTCTCTCAACACTACATTGTTGCAGTCCTTTCTCTGCACCAAAGCTATGGTACTGAGAGGTCGCATAGTGCAGCTACTAAAGTTAAGTTCTTAGGTGTACCTCCTGGCCTAGGTACATGAAACTTCATCAGACCGTTTATACCAAACCATCATGTGCATGTACATGTGCACCCAGCCTTTACTAGACACTTTTGGTTTAACTGAAGCATATTTTCATATTAAGTATGAAGTGGTGTAGGTCATTCTACACCCTGAAGAGGACAGAGAAAAACTGATGATAACAGCAGTGACTGTCATTCACATTTCAGTCACTGCAGAAGTGGACTGCTGACCACAGCAGCTAAATCACGAGGACTTGCTATCTGCAGAGCCTTGCATTATGCTGAGCTTCTAGCACCCCAATGCATGAGATGTCTAAGTGGTTATCAGGACCAATGGTGCAGTTGTTCATCAGGCCAAACTCCTCTCCTTCTGTGTTCATGTGGAAGAGCATGAATCTTATGAGGAGTGCCTGAGAAAAGGAAACTCAGGGGAGACCTTATTGGTCTCTAAAACTGCCTGAAAGGAGCTTGTAGCCAGGTGGTGGTCAGTCTTTTCTCCCAGTTAACAAGTGACAGGGCAAGAAAATATAGTTTGGATATTTGGAAAGATTCCTTCTAAACTGAAAATTGTTCAAAAAATATGGATGTGGCAGTTGGGGGCATGGTTTAATGGTAAATACAGTAGTGCTGGATTAATGCTTGGATTCGATCTCAGAGGTATTCTCCAACATAAACAATTCTATGATTCTAAGAAGATCTCTGTATGCACTTTTCTCTCTTTAAAGCAGCCACAGGAGGTTTAACTGTAGCTTGGGACACTGGTAGGAAGAGAAAGGGGACACTGATGCAGGAGAAGGTTATTTGTATAAAATCTTTGGCTTCTAATCAACTGTCCTTTTTATACTAGAACATTGCTTATTGCTCCTGGCTATATTCAGGATCACAAAGCTGAAAGCAGAGCTGGTTTATATAGTCTTCAGGGCTTTTGTGCCCTCATGCTACTTACAAGCCAGTCACGATTTGGCCCATAAATTGCTCAGTGCTTTGCACTTTCAGAGGAACGATTAAGGACACTCAGTCTATGAATAAGCTACTTGTACTCCACAGTCATCAGCAAAACATTGTTAATAGATGCTGTAGTGTTTGGCTTTGACTTGCTCTTTGCAAGGTTCATGTGGTCTGCCATCTGAATCATAGACAGCAAATGCACTGAGGTCTGATCTCCCTGCTATTTGCCAAAACTGAAAAAGGTATTAAACATAGGGCAACAACATAGACATACATGACACTACTGAGAATAGGCCATGTCGTTTCGACTTTCTTCTCAAATATTATCTTTTTGTACATGACATTTAATGATGAGTTATTATATGACTATGTTTTTAAGAACAAAACATATCAAGCTATGAGTGTTCATAAGCCTATTCTGCACCTTCTATCAAATCCTTTTTGTCAAACTGATAAATATCAAATATTGATTTGTGTTGTTTTCTTGGCACTCCTCTTGAATTTGTCAAGTGTAATGGATCTTCCCCATGACGTCTCATTTATCATGGAATCCATAGTCATTTTAAAGTGAAATGACAGCTCTTATGATTGAATAGGAACTTCAGCATTAGTCTGGATAAAATTTGTCTGCTATTGATTAAAGTCAGGTATCCCTATAATTATGGAAGAGTGATCTATCACACTTTTTTTTCCAAATGATATGTCAATAGTAATCTCGAAGAATAGTTTGTTCATTCTGTCTATTAGAAAGGTTTTATAAATAAGCACTCAGGATTGAATTTTTACAGTTTGGTGTTGGTGCATGTAACCACTTACCTCTTTGATACTGACACCTCTTGGCACCAAGTTAATAAATACTTTTAGGCAAATTATGTAAAAGGATGTTGTAGTTTCATTCAATGCAGGTCCTTCAGGAGTAAAAGACTGTATTTGGCACTGTTTAGTAACCAGATCACAGCCTTCATGGTCAGACTGAATAAGTGGAAGGAATTGCTTCACATACTGAGAAGTTAACCCCAGTCATTCTTAGCATATAGTTTCCAATATGAGGGATGAAATATTTTTCTAAAAATTCACTTTTTAAAAACACTGTTGTCACATAAAATGTGTGCTTAATGAACTCCAATTTCAAAGGCAAATACTTTAAGAATACTTATCTAATCTCATCCTGAAAAGAGCCAAAATGCTATAATAGTGGTATTATTGAGAAGACTTGCAAGGAATGATGTGTTTCTTCTATGGAATTGTTACATGGTTTAGGAGTGCATGCTAGAATATAGCTCCACCTCCTGCTGTGTGTGTGTGTGTGTTTGGTGTTGTTCCCCCATCTAGCTTTTTTAATTGTTATGAATATTTATCATAGCTTTCTATGTTTGAATTTTGGAGGCCTATATTTTAGAGGTTTTCTTGTTAGGGGGAGCACTATCACTATTCCTTACTTGAAATAAATAACTGAAATAAACAATGGAGTTATATAATGTCTAAGTAAATTCTTATTTTGGATTTTTCATATACTTTGATAACTCTGAAAGAGTCAACATTAATGCAGCTCAGAGAATCTCAGAAAAGCTTGCTCAGGTACACATTACCCTAAAACAATAAGCTTTTTTTTATATTGCTCCATGGTCAAAAATGCTCTTTTAAAACAACCACGTTATTGTAATCTTGTGAGCACTCAAAACCATTATCTGATACTTTGTGGCAGTTAGTGGAAAAGTAAATTTCCAGTAAAGCATTTTCTGTTAAAAGGTCTGTTTCAGGGCCTTGCCCTGGCTACACAATAGAAATGACAATTGAGCATCAGAAAGAGAAGGCTTTTTGATACATGTTGACTAGTTCAGTGCTTTCTTACTGTGTGATATGATGACAGCAGAATGATTTATGATGCCTCGTAAATGAGGCAGTATCGCTATGGTTTTTTAATTCTCTTTTTTTTTAATTCTTAAAATAAATAAATTTTCTGAGTGAGAAACATTCCCTGTCCAGAAAGATGAGTGAAGCACATAATTCAGGAACTACTGCAGTTTCATTTACAGCAGGCTTCCTTCTTGGTCCTTGCATGCCTTTTGCATTGACACTGCACTCGCAGTGACACTGACCCATGGCTGGGTCTGGAGTTGTTACAATGTGGGCTCAAACTTTGGCTAACAAGATGGTAAAGCTGGGTTAAGATTTGGGGTAAGGAAGCTTGCATTGAAGCATTGCTTGGTGCAGCAGTAGGAACAACATCTTCCTGTTTCACACAGAGGTACACGGTCCAGAGAGGACTGAGAATGATGTAGACAATCCTCTAGTGAGAGAGAGGAGGGGAAAGAAAATGGAAATATGGATAGAATAAGTTGGAATCCATGGAGGAGATCTTAGTAGCTCATCTCTCTGCGTGTCATTTCTGGTCTCTGAGGAAACCTATTGAATGCTGTCTTCATGTTAAACTTTTCCAGTATTTGGAGTGTTTTTCTGAAGGGCTGAGACTGCTTGTTAACAGTGTGTAATTAACTTTTTCATAGGCTTTACCTGGGCCGTACTCTCATCTTGTATGTTACAAATATTTTATAAAATAAACATTGGTTTGATTTCCTGCTCTCTTGGACTCTCTAAGATTTTCATCTGGTTTGGGTAGAAGTTTTTGTTTTTTGGTTTTGCGTTTTTTTTTTTTTTTTTCCTTTGGGGAGTATGGGGAAGAAAAAAGTGGCTGCATATCTGTGTATATCACTGCATATGCAGCGATCACAATGATTTACAGAAACAATAGATTTAGGTATCCTCTACCTATTTAAAGATGTTCAGAGAAGGAATGAAAATGAGTTATATATGTTTGGGGTGTTTTTGCCAGACTCATCATTCTTTATGCTGCTTCTTGGGATCTCAAAAACCCATTTATAATATGCTGCAGTGGTCTTGGAGATTTTAGCCTATTTTTAAAGCAGGGCTTATAGCTTTCTTTCCAATGAACTTCTCTGAGTATAAGATATATTTCTGCATGACAAACTGCATCTGCTTGCACCTTGTTATTAGCAAGAAACACCCAAATGAATATTTTAATTTTTTTCCTATTTTTTTCTTTGAAGATGAATATGACCTAAAAATAAAATTGGTCAATTGCAGCCGAAGCATCAATGACTTCTTAAAAAAATAATGATGTTCTTATCAGTATCAACAGCACATAAACAGTCACAGGCACACACATTTTCAGTGCCTTTTTGCAGAGAAGGAACACTTCTAATAGTCTATGAATCCTGTGGGGGCCACAATGTCAGATTTGATCGACAAGATTTGAAAATTAATAACAAGAAGTATTGAAAAAGAAGGAAACTTTTAAAGGATGCCAGAATATGCACATTTAGATAAGAGATTCATCTTTTCTAAAGAGAGCAAATGGTTCCTTGAAAACTTTTATCCAGTTTATCATTCTGAGATACCATTCTTAACTCCTAGTATGTATACAGAAGGCAGAGAAACTATTCTCCATTCAATTCCACTCTTCATTTGAGCAAGTGTGGAAGGAACAGTTTAGGGACACAAACACTGAAGAAGGGCTTTAGTATTAGACTCTTAGTAACTTTTTGGCAGTGATTTGGACTCTATCAACCTTTATTTTTAGAAATGTCTTTTATACTAACATTTTAAAAAATGAATTTAGAATGTTATTTCAGTATTTCATATTTTCATGAATGTTCAGCATATTTGCACCAATATTTACAGGTTAATTTTAATTAATCTACTTCAGCAGGAAACACAAAAAGTTAAGTGTATATATATCCATTATAGATTATTTAACTGAGCCATTTATCTTTCCAATATCTTCATTGACACTTTAGGAGAGGAGAGTGGATTTAACAAAATTCTCCAATGTGCCACTAAATGGTAGTTCTGGGATAATTTAGATTAATGGAAGTAGAGCTGGATCTTGAACATAGAAGGATACGTGAAGAAGGTAGAGTCACAAAGGGTAGTCATATACACTTTGGATATCTAAAACTTTCTGTCTAAAAGACAGACTAAGCAAGCTGCCCAAGCTTGGTCTACAGCAGTGAGGGAATAGGAGAGCACTGCAGTGGGAGCTATCCAAGATGTTTTAGACGTGGAATTATCCCTGGAGATATATGTCTCTCTCGACTGGAAAAGGGAACATGACCAACCAGCTTTGCCTAGGTAGCTTAGCTTTTTCATCCCAATAGTGTTAAATACACTTTCATCATGCACTTATGGCCAGTTTTTCCATGGTGACAATTATTTTTATGTATTATTATGCAAGGAAAGGATTTTTAAAATCCAACATGAGCTCTTTCAAAAAAGCAAAGGGCTTGCCCTATTTAATTTGTCTCACATCTTGGAATTTTGTGGAGAGGGCAGGACAAATAGGGAGAGGAGTATTTTGTGATAATTTTGGGTAAGATAAGTGGTCTGCTAAAGAGAAGTATTGAAGAGTGACATTGTTGATAAAGACTTGTGCTTAAAAGTCTCATTTTCACCCTGATGACCGATGCTTTTAGTTCATCAATGAATACATTCGGACAAATATTATCAAGATGTAGGGTAAGAATACCTGTTGATACACTGGTTAAATCAAAAGTGTTACTATAAGTGTTTTATTCTAGTGGTATCTTGGAGAACTATTGTTCTGTCTTCTGTACAAATCCAGATTAAAAATACATCATATAACAAAGTACAATTTAAGACTAATAGGAAAGTGGGTGGTTTCGATCATATGGAAGGATTATGCTTGGCAACCATGGCCCTATAGGAATATGGTACATGATTATTGGTGTGTCTGATAAGTTATAGTATAGAAATAGCAAGTAATATTGCATATTTTATTTAAGTACTTCAGCAAAAATGTTCCAAGATGTTCGTTATTTTATTACTATTTACTTAGGTTTGCTTAGTGTGCAACGGCCTCCCTTGTTTTTTCTTGTTATTAACATGTAATATGCAAACTGGCCTATTCATGTTTAGTATGCTAAACTGGTGGTGTATAACTGTAGCACTTCCAAACTGCGCCAGAAGATACACAAATATGTATGTTGGATCTGAAACATAGGATGGTCCACAACTTTCTTGTCTTGGCAAATTTTATACCAGGAACCTGGTGAAAAAGTTGGTCCATCTTTTATCAAGTTTCATGAAACAGTGCCAATTTTTTTGCCATTTGGTAGTCTTATGAATAAAGGAGAGAAATTCATCTGTGAATCTGTAGTCGAGGAATCACTTGCTTTCAAAACAAAATGAAGTATGTCTCTGCTGTTGCTTTATGACAGTGGGCAAAAATAGGTGCTACTGCTACTGTGATTGTCTTTGTCAAGTGCCAGGCAATTTATGAAGAGTGGACCACAGAGGGGAGAAACTAAGCAAGCCGTATTACTGTAGATTTTGTGATTTGTAAGGTTTTTAACTAGCAATTAAGGCTTTGAAGTGTGTTTTTTGTTAGAGAAATGTGATGTCTGATTGAAACTCTGAAGGTTTATTAATGCTATTTGACAGGAAACCATTTTGCTAATGAGCATATACTCCCATTAAACTCTGACATACCCAGCAGCAAAGAACAACTCTGTTGAACATCTCTGGAGAATGCCACATAAAAAATGTGATGTATGAATATTTTCAGAAATAGCAAACTATGAAAAATGTAAATGATACCTCTACGTTGACTTATAGCCTGCCATTCAAAATATGGTTTAAGAATAGCGTGGTCTGTGTGTAGACGTTCAAATGCACTAAACCTTTGTAGGTAAATGGGGAATGATGACTGCTTTCTCTGCAGAGGTTGGCAGTTCCATTCACACTGATGGAAACTTAAGAAGGGTAGGGATGCAGAGAATCCCTGAGCTCAACAGGGACATTACCTAAGTTGCTGTAGTACCCTGATCTGTAGTGTTGAAGTAACATTTCAGAGGCAAGTGAAGTGATATGGAATTTTTCTTCATTTGACTACTGAAGTAGCGTATGCACTAATGTGTGTATTTCAACTTCTCTGTACTTGCTGTCAAGACTGAAGAAAATTTTACGAGACTTTATGGGAATGAGGAGAAAAAGGTTAATGGAAAATAACATGTAAGTTATTTGTGGTTCACTCATCTTGATTTTTGCCCTCAGGTGTGGGGAATTTCTAGGTAAAGCAGAAAAAGAATAAACACAGGGTGGAGCATTGGGCAGGTAGCTTTCTATTAGAAACAACCACACCAAAAAATGTAAATAGACATCTGTGTCACCTGCTATAACTTACCGTTCATCATATTTAGTTTTGCAAATTGGCATCCAGAACCTCTAAGTGTTCTCTGCTGTCATGTCCATAAGTGCTTAACCTCTACCTTCTCTAGTGTTAGTAGCTGATGATGCAGTGCCTATTAATGTCAGTTCTTGGATGTTTGCATTCAGTCTTATTATGAAGAGTGATTAGAAGGAAAAAAAAAATCAATATTCTGTTATGAGTGGATTTGAAAGCCCAGTATACAACTGGGTTGTCCTCTCTGTAGTACCTGGCAAAATGAGACAAATTGCCAGAGCAAGTTATTACCAACATACAAGATCACAGCGGCTAGTAAGGAAATATTTCTGCTCTGCTTCTGTGAGGAAAAGAATCTGTTGCAGTACAAACTATCCTTACTACGGATATTTTGGGGGCTAAACCAGAGTAAATAAACTACTGAAAATTAGGTGGTCTTTATCAGGTTCTCCTAGTAACATTTATCTATTGACATGGTAACCTGTTAAACTGCATTCCAAAGAGACTCTAAGGTTGGAATCTGAGTCAAATATTTTATTTGTTGATGTGTTTCTCTGTTGTCATCCATCAGCAGGCTTGGGGAACAGGAGAATGGAAAGAAAGGAAATAATACTGCCTTTGAGCTGTATTTCAGTCTCTGGTTACTGAGAGCCTTTGAAAGAAGCTGGTATAGTCCACTGTGTTCTAAACCAATAGTGGACCGTGCCTCTACCTGCAGAAAGAGAAGAAATGGAAGAGGTTGGATCACTCATAAAATCCACCAAGTCGTGGTACCCTCTGGATCACTATGGGAGAACTGTGGAGCTCTAGTGGGAAGAAAGCTGTGGAAGGGAAACAGTTTTCAGAATTTGAGACTAGAGCAAAGTCCAGCAATTAGGATGTCAACTATTACCACAATATAGAATCATAGCATAGTTTGTGTTGGAAGGGAACCTTTAAAGATCATCTAGTCCAACCCTCTTGCCATTGGCAGGGACACCTTCCACTAGATCAGGTTACTCAGACCCTGACCAATCTGACCTTGAATGTTTCCAGAGACACTGTTCCAGTGTTTCATGATCCTCATAGTAAAGAATTTTTCTTCCTTATACCTAAATATGCTCTCTTTTAGTTTAAAAAGATTACCTCTTGTCTAATTTCCATGCTAAAATGCTTGTCCCCATCTTTCTTTCAAGCTTCCTTTAAGTATTGGAAGGCTGCAATGAGGTCTCCCTGGAGTCTTCCCTTGTCCAGGCAGAACAGCCCCCAGCTCTCTCAGAACAGAGGGGTGTTCTTCATGGGAGAGGTGTTCAACCTCTAATCAACTTTGTGGTTTTCCTCTGGACTCACTCCAACAGGTCCATGTCTTTCTTGTACTGAGGACCCCAGATGCAGTGCTCCAGATGGGGTCTCTTGAGAACAGTACAGAGGGACAGAATCACTTCCCTCAACCTGCTGGCCACTCTGCTTTTGAGACAGCCCAGGATACTGTTGATCTTCTGGGCTGCAAGTGCACATTATCAGATCATGTCTGACTTCTCATTCACCATTAACCCTTCTGCTCAAGATGCTCAATTTCTTCATCTCCCAGCCTGTATGGATACCAGGGCTTGCCCCAATCCAGGTTTACTTATTAGTAAATTTGAAAGAGTGCATTTATGTCTGCTAGGTGTGCCAGAGTACTGCACTAATGTCCATTATATGGTTTTGTTTTCTTCTGTCTTCTTTTTCTGAAAGTTCTGTCAGCAATTTGAATTTATAGGGTTCTAAATTTGTACTATTTAAATTCACTTGAAAGTGGAGTGTTTTATTTTGCCAAGTCTCTTAATATAACTCTACTATGAGGCTGAATTTAGCTGAGACTCAGAAAGCAGTCTGCACTTGAAACATGCTTTGAATTTAGGGGAAAGTAGCAGGCAAAAGGTTTTTAAGCTTCTTGTTTTCTATGGTTCTTCTAATTTTGTCTATTCAAATTTTCTCTGTTGTGGGTGTTGAGGATGCTTGGTTTCAGGTTTACTCCAAAACAGGTTGCAGAAATATGCATCATAGAATTCTAAAGAGTCACAAGTGCTATTGCCTCTTAAAGGGATAATTTGCTTGAGTTGTTAAAAATGTCTGTCTGAATAACTGTGAATGCAGTGTTCTTGACTTGGCTAAGTCAGGGATCTCTGCACTATGCTTGATTATGCAGTGAAAATCTGATTGCATACTATAGTAGGGGCTCTGTGGGTTTCTTTGTGGGTTTTTTTTCCTTTTTTTTTTGTTTGTTTGGTGGTTTGTTTTTTGGGTTTTTTTTTGTTTTGTTTTGGTTGGGGTTTTTGTTTGTGTTGTTTGGTTTTGTTGAAATTCACTTTTAACAGTGTGATTGTATAAGTGAAAGCTGATGGCTGTAATAAATATCAGTCTATCAGCTTAGATCACTAATGTGTTCTACTTTCAGGTATTGTGCACAACTCAAAGCCTGTGTGTAAGAATTAAAGGGAAACATTTACTTAATCAGCCCTATTATTGTTCAAATGACAGTCTATATTAAGTTCCCTACTTCTAAGACCTTAAAAATCAAAAAGGGTTTAGCTTGGCCTTCGTTTCTGTCATATGCAACAAATTCCAACAGCTTCATTTACCTATGGAAAATGTTTATAAATTCTCACACAACTGTTTCACTCCCTTCCCCTGCATTTGAGTGTACTCCTAATGATCATTATCTTACTCCTTTTTGCTCTGAATGTTATCTGTTCAAAGTTCTGCTGTTCAGAACTGAAACTAAGAAAAGATCATTTACTTTTGATGGATAGTTCAACCAGTCCTCTACAAAACATTTGCTTAATGCTGCTAAAGATTCCTCTAAACTACTAATGGATATAATCCTTTTTGAACTTGTTGATCTCTTAGGGTTTTTTCCTTCTTCTCCCATCCTTACTCTTACAAAAAGCTAATCTATGCCATTCTTGTCCTTCACAACAGCTTTTTCTGAGTCCCAAGTCAATATTGTCCACTGATGTTTTCTTCACACTTGGCTCTCTATGGTGTTACTGTTGTGTGTTTTGTTTTTGTTTGTTTGTTTGTTTGTTTGGGTTTTTTTATATGTATTGGTATATATACTCTGAATTGAATCTCTATTTGCTTTTTTTGTTCTGTGATCTTCTGTATTTTACTGAAAAAATGCATCTATATATTACATGTTGTGTAAAATTCAGGACTCCTCCAATTGCTGAAATGAAATAGGTTCAGAGATAGCTTCTTCTTCTGAATATACCAAAAATTGCTAATACACAAAGTACAAAAGAAATAACTAAACTAGTTTTTGCAAACCTTCTCTATTCCCAGTGCAGTGTCCAAGTGTAGTTTAGGTCTCTCCAATTTTCCCTTACCATATTTGGCAATTTTGACTCTGATAAGGCTTTTAATACATTTTTGGGTTTTGTTAAGGGGTGACTGTGGATGCAACAGTTATTGCACTTGACCAGAATGGAGAAGTTTGACAGAAGTTATTCATTTGCAATTTACTTATCTACCTGCTTAAGGCTGAGTAATAATATTTTTGATTAGTGAATGTGTATAAAGTTGTTCAATTTCCAGACTACTAATCTCTTGCCATGGTTGTTTTCTCTCTGAATTGACCATCTTTCATTTTTTGTGGTCTAACTGACAATGCAGTGGAAAATCCATTCTAGGTATTTACCAAGTGATTTATAAGCACTCAGTAAACACTGGTAGGGCCTGACTTTGAAGTATATGTTTTTGCCAAACCTGTTGTTCCCAAAGAAATTTAAAAGCTTACAAAAAAGAGGAGGCAAAGAGAAAACTAGTAAGCTCAAGGAAAATAACTATCATTGTGTGGGAGAAGTACAAGTTTATATTGCTTGATTTGGCATTACATTGCTTTAAATGATTATGGAGAACCCTCTGTTCAGTGCTGTCAGCTTTTTTTGATAGCTATTACTAAAACAGCAATTTGCATACTGCATAGTTTAGCCAGGTCCACAAAAAATTAGAACCCCTCAGAGATTTTGAAGTGTTCTTTCCTTTAACATTTACACTAACTCCTGGGAAGTGTCCTTGTGAATTACTCTGTGATTATTATTTGAAGTAGCTGAAATATCAAATGGAGGTTAATATGTTAAGCTGCTAACTGCATATAAATTTTAAGAATCTAAATGTTGTTGATTTGGATTTGGGGTTTGTTTGTTTTTTTTTTCTTGTTTGTTTAAAGTTCTCCATTTCAGTGTTCAATGAAGAAAGTAGCTAAAAACATCTCAACAAAGTGAAAAAATTGAAAATTAAATTGAAGAGTCTTCAAAACGCTGAAAATTTTGAAGATTTGCCATAGCAGCATCCTAATATTTTTCTCTGCCCTCACTAAAAGCACTAATAAAATACGAAGACTGACAATTTCCAGGATGACAGGTTTGCAATCACAAAGCCTTCCTGCTATGATCTGCTCATGTAGAGTTTCCCTCTGCTGTTTTGCCTGTTTAATTCTGTAGTTAGGTAGCTTTGAGACTACTAACCTCTGGGGTCCATTTAACATCTTATAGTAGGTGTTCGCTGTATGTTGGGGTTACCTTGAAGAGGTAGGTCATTGCAAACTTCAGAGTTCATGCAGGTAATCAGAGGGATAAACCATGGACTTTCAATTCAGAAAGGAAGTTTATTTTGGAACAGGTGCCAGAACTCACACCTAGATGACAAAAAGCACACACAGGCTGCAGGTTTTCTTGGCTATATATATATCAAGGGGCTTTTTGACCTGCACAGGGCTGAGAGGTTCCCTTTCCCTTCTCCCCTTCCCTTCACCCACTTGTGAGCAAAGGAATGCTTTTTATCTAGTTTAGCTGAGAAACAGCTTCTGAGGAAAAGACAAAGAGTAGTTGTTCTCACACATTTTCTCAATAAATGATTCTGTTAACCACAACAAGTGTCTTGAGCAAAGAGAAGTTTCCAAACTATTTACCTCCTCCACCACTTCTTGCACAAGGCCCCCTCAACCCCCACAGTCATTAAAATAGCTTCAATGTCTTACAGAATATAGAGAACAGGGAGGACCAGCCATTAGCCAAAAATGTTTGAGCTTGTTTCTGCTGCTTTTCCATGTTCCTCCAGATAAGTCTCAGGAGCAGGTTTCCAAGGTAGCTTTAAACGTTCCTGCTGTACCTGTGGTTGCTCTTGATGGTATGATATATGGATTTACTGTCTTGAGACTAGGGCTTTTCCCCTGTCAGTGGTGCCAAACACAGGTTTGGCTGTGACTGCTAGCACTGTTCACAAGATGCACCCTCGCCTTTTTCTATGTCATCTGGGCCTTCAGGAAAGAGGACAACTAGGAGGAGACTGTTGTCGTGTCTTGACAGCAAAGGACGTGTTCTCTATGAGAAAAAGTTTCAGACGCAACCATAGTGCATTGGGCTCTGCACACATGCAGTTTTGGGATGCACTGAATTTGCACTGCGTGTAGCTTGATTTAGATACAGTTTAATGCCTCATTGTGGCAGAAACCTGGGATTTGTAGCTACTGTAGCAAGAGGGCTGGGGCCCAGTGATGTATACTAATAGCAAAGCTACTTTAGCAGAGATCTTGACATCTCTGTAACACGGGTGACATTTGCTGAAGTAGAGTTGAGGATGATTATAATGAAATGTAAAATAGAAAAAAAGGACACAGGGTGAAGGTACATCATTTTTATACTCTGAAGAATGGCACAGCCTCTTTGATTGCGATAACAAACATTGCAGAAAACTACAGTGTCCTTGTTAGACTTGATGCATAGGTATGCTTTCACACCAAGTGGTCTGCATTTATCAGCAGGTGGATAACCTTCATGTTTGTTTCTCTTGCTCAACTACCTGCCTATATGACACCTTCAGTTTAACATTTTACTTCAGATGTCATTGCTGCTCACCTAATGGGGGTCTTTACACACACACTTCTATTTAATCAGGTTGTTTTATATAATGCATGCAATCGAGATTATTCTTTTGCAGTTGAAATTATTATCTGAGTTATATGTGAGCTTTGAGGAGGGCACCCATAGAGCCAGTAATCCTTTGTAAAAGAATGATTTAATTGTAATTCAAAGGACTTTAATGTCTGCACTGAAACTAGTTTAGACTTCTTTCATAGTGAGTGGAGAGAAAAAAGCACTTCAAAATTATTTTGCTATTTTAGATGAACATTCTCAAGGATGTTCTATTTGTTTTCTCCTTGTTATAAAGTATCTTGTAGGTATTGGATGGTGAAGGATATAAATGTCTCGGATGTACCTGACTATATATGTCTTTTTGATCCCTAGCTGATCTCTGTTCTCTTACAGTTTATGTTTATGAAAGCCAAGTCACACTGAAGCAAAACCTACCTTTGAATTTTCTAGTGTGTATTTGTATTCCCCAATTAAATTATTAATTAGACAGAGTTTGTTACACGTTTATCAACTGTGCTGCTTCATACTTTTATGCAAATAGCAATAGTTATCCAACTTAGTTTGCTTTATCTGTATATGTTTGCACCCTCTACTTGTATTTTATTAAAAGTAAGATTTATTTTATTAAAAATAAATTTCTCATTGGGCATGAGTAAATCATTAATTTGTTTTTCCAGTCTTTAACTGTGAGTCACACAAGTGCAGCTACAGAGAGAACTGTTAAATTAAGAAATGTAAAGTTAGATGCCATGTCACTGATTCTACTCCCCACACATCCCCTTTATTTCAGTCAAAGTTTTCTTTCTGGCACTATTTATCCTTAAGCCTGGCGTAATAGACTAAATCAATGTGGAGTAAAGTACTATCAACATGAGTAAAAATGGAAACATTTTTCTAACTAAATATCAAGTTTTTCCACTTGGTGTATTCAATAGCTGATCAAGATCTTGTTCTTTTCAAACTTACTCAAGTACACAATGTCACTGATTAACCATGAGAAGAACAAGAAGTTCCCATATTTGTCATATGTATGAGTCTGAGAAATTTAAAGAGCTGTCCAAAGAACAGAAGCTCATGATAATGTTAGACTTTCAGTTAGTGAGGAAAAACAGCATGACAGGTCACAGCAAGCCTGAGTGGCATTGCAAAGCCACACTGACAGCTATGCTTTTTGTTTCAGAAAGTGGAGGAGGTACAGAATGTGACTATTTTAGGTTATATTGTCACTCCATAGGGAGACTGCAGGGAGAAGTTAAAGTGACCTATTAAGGTGTTGGAAGTGTTTGTGAAATGGCAGTGTTCACAATCCCACATAAAGGAACAGAGTGGCAGAGTAAAGTTAATAAACTAGGGGAAAATCAGTCTTTTGGAAATGACAGGCAGTGTCTCTTGGGAAAAATGTCCAAGTAATAAAGCTCTCCCATCATACTTTCTCTAAATATCTTATGAGAAAGTGGAATAAGTTAAAAAAAAAAAATGGTAGCAATCTATATTAGTGCAGAAGGAGGGATATGAAAGCATATGGAGAAGTTGGGTGGGTTTTTTTGTTGTTTTGGGTTTAGTTTGGTTTGGTTTTTCTTTTTGTGTTTTTTCTGTTTGGTAGTTTGGTTTGGGTTTGGAATATTTTCAATATTTCCACAGTGCTGCCTGTGATCCTCATTTCTTGGTTATACTTTCAATACATTTTGTGTGCTTTCTCAGTTTCTGGTAGTTCATCCCTCCTCCTTCTCAAATATAAACAGTAATGACTGAGAAGGTACTTCCCTTACTTTTTGTAAAAATAATTTTTCTGCTTATAAGTTGTATTTGAGGGGCAGAGGAAAGGCTAAAGGCAACAATAAAGGGATATATGAGCAAACAGATAATACAGGGAAACAAACTAGTATATAAAATGCCTAATTGGCAAGGAAGATGAAAAGATATATAGAAAAATTGGAGAAATAAATGAACGTATGCATCACTCTTCAAGCAAATGATAGCATTAGAGTTTTTGTTTCGGTAGAATAAAGATACAGTGTAATTAGATTTCTAATGCATTAATTTTTAATACAGGCAGAGAAAGAATAGTTTTGAGTCTTTCATTAACTTGGCTGTTTTTAATTAGCAAACTGTGATGTGTTTTTTCTTCAAAGGCTTAAAAAAAGAAAAAGGCACTTTTTGAATCATTAATTACTTTTGAGAAATGATGGAGGACAGGTTAGATCCTAGGGGACTGAAGAAGAACAAACAGTATATAGAAAATGTAGCTTAAGGATGAGGAAAAAATGAACACAATATGCAGTACTAAGGAAGAAAAAAAGCTCTAAATGAATAATCAATCAATTTATAGCACCTAGAGGATAATGAAAGAAGAAGAAAGCAACCAGATGAATTTGACAAGAACAAATTGGATCCAAAAAATCTGTTTCTTCAGTGGGAAATGCTCATCTAGTGAATAAAGAAATGGAGACCAGTCTGTGATATTTTACTCTGGTAAGAACTCTGATGTCGTCCTATATGATAGGAGCAAAATGACTTGTGACATTGACCAGGTGAAACTGCTGATCAGTGGACGTGCAACCAGTTGATTGCCTGTTCGTCCCCCGCTCCCACCCCCTGCACTCTGTGGTTTTCTCTCCAATCAAGAGGGTCTTCACTGGTACAACTCTCCCTAATGTTCTCAAATTTAGCTTTGATGTTAAAACATATCATATAGTCAGAATGTATCTGGATTTAACTGTGTTAGGTATATATTAAATATTTCAGGGAAATGCTAGAGTAAGCTTTGAGAAATGGTGAACTGGCTTATCAGTGGTACTGCAGTGGATCCCAGGGCTTGCAGCAGGTGGTCAGGTACATGTTTAGAAGAAAAGGGTCAAATAAACTTTTTTTTTCTTTTTCTTGTAGACATAAAATCAAAGATCTTAAACTGAAATGAAGTAACACGAATTTTGTTTGTAACACATGGGAGCTAATAATTTATTAATAATAAATATAATAATGCATAATATATATTTTATAGATAATAATTTATATAATTTTATAATGATGTGGATGAAGCTCTCAACTTGAATAATGTGTGAAGTTCTAAGTATCATCCTTGAAGAACTGTATGGTTAAAGTGAAGGATATCCAAAAGAAAGAAATCCAACAGATTTGAAAA
Source organism: Sclerurus mexicanus (assembly GCA_013396755.1). Lineage (NCBI taxonomy): Eukaryota > Metazoa > Chordata > Aves > Passeriformes > Furnariidae > Sclerurus > Sclerurus mexicanus. The sequence continues at coordinate 1,279,267 of VWZF01003010.1, forward strand.
CCGGTGAAAATCATGAAAGAATTCAGCTCTGGTAAGTTTAAAAATAGATAACTTCTTTTGCAAGATGGGCAAATGCTAATAAAAGGGTGGGAATTACTTCCCCACACCCCAATAGTACCAGGAGAAAATAGGAATAATTTGTAGATGTTGTTAACAGATAGGCACTTTTAAATGATGAGGCTAATAAACCCCTGGAATATCCTACAAAGGAAGAGTGTGGAATCTCCTTCAGTTCATGCTGTATAGAGTAAACAAAGTTGATATTGGTAAGAGATGATCTATGTGAGCTTCTTTTCCTACTGGAAATCAGACTTGTGGATCTTGAGGCCTCTTCTAGCTTTGTCTTAGTATGTGTTTTCTTATTCACAAGTCTAAATGTGCCTCTTGCCTTTCTGGATAAGTTCTTTAGTTAAAAGTACTGACAATACTTCTGTAATGAGAACAGTATGTTCAATAATTCAGAACACAAAATGACTTGTGTGGGTTGACTGCAGGTACATTGTCAATGCAGTCAGTATTTATGCAGGAAAATAACTTGTGTTATCAAGGATTCCATGGAGTAAGAAGCTAGTAACCAACTACGTAATTTTACTTAAATATTAAAGGGAGATAAATATCAACAGAATATGCAGTGGGAAATAGACTTGGATTTGACCTTTTCTCTCCATTATCATTGCCATACAAAGTACTAGTATGAAAAGTTGCAAAATATGTATTTTGCTATCTATTGCTGGTATTGAGAATTTCTGTCTGATTTTAGAGCAGCTAAGTATATATCAAGAAATGGAACTTAAGATTATTAAATGGTGTTACTACTATGTTTTGAATAATTTGTTTTGAATTTAAATTTATGCTGTAGCAGTATTTAATGAAAATTAATATGTCAGGGATATATTAATCTATTGTACTAGCCACCTGGAAATAGATCCTGAAATATTGGACTATACACATTCATATTCCTCTTGTCCTTGATATTCCAATTGATTTGGAGTGTGCTGACTTCAAACAAAAAAAATCAAACCAAAACAAAAGAGCACCTTTTTGAAAATTCTAGTATTTCCGAGAGCTGCCAGTTTTTTAAAAAAAGCTAGGGAAATACCAGAGAATTATACAGAGGATAAAAATCTCCACATAGGTACATATTAAAATTTCAAACACATCTACAGTTCCTGAAACAAATTGAAGGGCTGCCTTTTCTGTCAGTCTGGTACATTCATACAGGAGATAATATTCTAGACAATTATTGCAAATGCTAATATTAAGTGTTTCTTTTAGGGAAAGAAATTGAAAAGTATTGAGCAGTTTTCATACTAATGATACAAACTGTGACTGCTTGCATATTTGTATTTTTTACCATCTGGACTTGTGAATAATTTTTCTGTTCCTGCAGAGACAGAGAATGAGAAAACTCCATTTGAAGGTGATTTTTTTGTTAACTAATATTTTTCAAAATGCCCTTGCCAAATGAATTTGGTCAGTTCATAACATTTCAGCCTGAAGCTGCCAAATCCACCTTTTAGGGTCATTTGTGAGGTGGAAATCAACAAGAACTCAGTACAATTCATTCATCTACTTTTCTCTTACTCATCAGCCTCACAGGAAAAAAAAAAGAAAGTCCTTAGGAAAAAAAAGTCTTTAAGATCTTCTTAATCTGTAATTTTCCTGCCTATTTCCCTACAATGCTATTTTTGCACTTTTCATTTTATTTGTCATTGGTTTCTTGCTTTTGATGTTAATTTTGGGCCTTGGTTCTAACCTCCTTTGCAATCTTCAGAAGCAGTACCCTATCCAAATTATCACAAAAGCCTAAGATTTGGGCTATCAGTCAACACTTACAACCATAACTTGTCTTTTGGGAACACTTTATTGCAAATGCAATTAAGGCTATTTTTTTTTTTTCCTCTTTGAAACTGTATACCTAGTGAGCTAGGGCACATATTTCAGTTTCAGCAAGGTCTGAAGCACCCATGTATGCAGTTCCACAGCTGCAATTTGCTCACTAGTAAATGGATGTAAGGGTGCTTAATAATGTAACAACACTCCTGTGTAACATAGCTAATGAAAACCCTTTTCCAATTGCGTTGTAAAGGCTGTCTTCAGAAATACCAGGCACTGTGTTGTTATAGAAAGAGAGAGAGAGAACACAATCGGATGTAAAACTTACTTGTACTAAATGTTGTGGGGGAGTGGATTCCATTTAGCCACTCTTCTTTCTGCTCTGCAGTACTTGTCACCCAGTGCTTCAACAGATTGTCAAGGTGCAGCCCAAAGCTCATAGAATAGCAGGCTCCTTACCCTTAAAGAGGTAAGGAAGCCTTCTCTACATAGTTGTCACGTTGATGCTAATACTTTTGAAAACTGAGGATGGAGGTAGTGGTGGTGGAGGATTGTTTTTCAATATTTATTTCATGGTTCTATAGTTGCAAAAACTTTAGGAAAAGCAATTTATTTTTATCCTAGAGACATGCAAGATACACCACCTTCACAGTCCCTGATAGTGGGGAAGTCGTATCATTACTAATTTAAGTGTTTGACTGTTAGTCTGTTTCATTTCTAGTGGGTTTTTTTCTTGTACTTTTCTCAGAGAAGTAGTTTAGGAAGCTGAATTCTAGCCCCCCAGATCTAATTATAAGATCTCAGTACTTTGAAATTTTCCTTCACTTTACATTATTACTTTCCTTCACTTTACACTACTCTGTCTGTATATTCTTTTCAGACTCCATTTCTCTATAACTGCATCTTTAGAAGACTGATAAATATTCATGTCTTTAAGATCTTAATCTGTAATTTTTCTACCTATTTCCCTATAATGCTATCTTTGCACTTTACATTTTATTTGTCATTGGTTTCAGATTTTTGACGTTAATTTTGGGCCTTGGTTCTAACCTCAAAAGCAGCTAGTGAGTCAGCCAAAGATATCAGAGAATTAATTTTGACTCTGAAGTTGCAGAATAATTGATCTTTTGGGGGATATATGTTTACACTTGTTTTTCAGGATGCTACTCTGATACCCAGGCATTCTCATAGTATTTTGTGATGTAAGTTTTCTTTAGTCCCATCAACACCTTGAACTGAGTTTACATAAATGTAGGTTCAAAAAGGTACACACACACACTTACCCAAACACCATCACTCCCATGCCCTGCTCTCCAAATTCTGTTATTTGCAGCCCATTTTCAGGGAAATTGTCTGAGAATTGAGCAATTTCAACCAGAGTTGCAATGGTATCTATGGTATCTGGAACAGTCCCATTAAGTACCCTGCAACAAGGTATCCACTTAGCACTAATTGATCGCATCACAAACAGAGGCTTTGCCAAGAGTGAAATGCAGAGGAGACAGTTACAGAATAGGCTTATCATTAGATAGGTTGACCATTAGTTTAGACCACTTACTCTAAAGTTTTAAAAAATATTGCATTCAGACCTTTGCTGGAGATGCTTTGAATCTGTTTTTCAGCTTGATATGAATTGTTGAAATCAGCCACAGATGTTCATTCAGAAAAAATAAATCCCACAAAATCTTTACACAAAGGAATGGTATTTACCACGTAAACAACCATTTGAAAATGTTTTTGGCCAACCATCTTTGGTTTTGCTGACACTGTGGCATATTGATGTAAATTATTGACTGCACACTGACTTTTACAGAAACACTGTGAATGCCTAATAGAAGTCTCTACAAATTCTCTAAGTATTCATATTTGAGACTATTTTAGCTGTTTGGAGTTGGACTTATTTTCTCCTTGTTCCAGTTAATATTAGAACTTTCTATTTTAAACCACAAAGTTTTGGTTACCTTTCCTTCAGATACTGATGTTCTATCTTTGGTATTTGCTTCAAGGGGCTAAGATTTAGAAAGTGGCAGTGCCTATGGAAGTGTATTGGTTTAAATTGCTGTCTCTGGATTTCTGTCTTGATAGATTTTTGCCTTAAATAGCTTTTTAATGTGTTTAATGTGGTTGAACATTGTGGGTCTCTATAAGACATGCAGTCTCCATAGAGGGTGACTGCTCTTCTTTTGTGGGGAGTAGGCTGGAGAGAGAGGAAGAGAGAAAAAACATTTGGTTAGCATGGCTGGCAGCCATGGGCTGCTTTATGGATGTGATTTGTGATCAGACGATGGTGAGAGTGGATGGTGTGTCTCCATCCCGTTCAACCCCTAACAGCCTTTAGGCAGCATTGCTGACATACTCCTCTTTCTCTTTTTGTCTCCTGCCATGATCTCCAAATGACTGTGGCCTACCCTTTCTTTTAGATTGCCCTTTGTTTTCCTACTCTGGGTGTTATTGAGAAATCATGTGTAGATAGATGTGCTGGGATCTTCACAATGGACTGTGTCATCCAATTTGTCATTCTTTTATCTCTTTCTCTTCTTGTTCTTTCTGGTGTTTCCATACCCATGTACTCTTTTTTCCTAGCAAATTTAGCATTCCTATTACAAATCTCTGAGCAGAGAAGGAAGAAATTATTGATTTCCTCTACATTTGGTTGATGCACTGTGTGGTGAAAACTTGGTAGGGGTAGCTTAGCAAAAGTAGAATGGAAATTGCCAAATAGATTACTGTTTTCTGAAAATTGTAATTCAACAGCCATAAAAAGAGCTGCAGACAGTCCTTTAGCTATTGGATGTATGAAGCCCTGAGTGATAGCTTTCTTTGCTGTGCTTTTAGCAGTGCTCTTCCATCATCAGAGAGCATGTGGAGAGTGATACATGCAGCTAACACCTTGTGGAAGCAGAGAAATTCCAAGAGCTGGTGCAAACACAACAAGCAGCTGTCAGCAGCATTTTTCTCTCTGTGTAAGAGAGATACCATGAGGTACCAGGGAATAGAAATCTTTGTCTTCTCAGCTTACAAATACTTCAAATTCTGGAAGGCAGCAGGTCTAGTGTTAGGACTTCCCTTCTTCTGCTATTGTCTTAAGACTCACTTTCTGGGAAAGCAGAAAGTGAGCTCCATAAATATAAAATGAGAAAAAAGCCCAGTAGCTGTCAACCCATTTGTGTTGCAGTGGTTAATGGCATTATAGATCTCAAATGCTGACTTCCCCTTTAAGAACATGGTTGCTTTTGTGAGTCATGCTCTTGTACTCAGCCTCAGAAAGGTTGGAGTGTAGAGATGGTTAAACATAGAAAGAATAAAATAATTGAGTATTTAAAAAATATGAAAGAAAAACAAAATAGTGAGGTGTCAATAGAACAGAGATACCAAAACAAGAAAAGGAAGACTGTGGGTAAAAGTAATAAAAGAAAAGCCAAATGTAATGGTGAAGTCAGAAAATACAGGAAAATTGATAATGCAAAAAAAGATAAAACCAAGTGGGTGATGTAGTAAGTAGTCAATGGAAGCATTTTAAAGTATAATGAAAAGTTATTTGTGACAATGAGGAGTAACAGCCTAGAACAGCTATGACTACACAGCACAACACAGATACTTCTCAGGATCTAAAAGCCTTATAGTTACATCAGTATGTGCCTGGGTTAATTAATGCAAGTGTGATATGGTGCTGAGGCGGCTGCAAGGCTTCCAGCTCTGGCAGATGGTGTGTCTGCACCATAATTTAAGATGCATCTGAGAGCAGAGGCTCAAGCTGTCTGACGCAATCTAATACAAATATAAACAAGAAGACCTGGAAATTGTGTTTCTGCAGAATTTCAGGTGATAAGGAGGAAGAAAACAGAATAGGAAAACAGGAAGTGGGAAGAAGGGAAAAGATAGCTAGGGTGGCTGGGTCCCTGGAATAAGAAGAAATCACAGAACATGATGCCTCCCACACATTAACCCAAACAGCTCACATCCTCCTGTAATTTCTTCCAGTTTACACTAATCATTTGTAGCTGCCTACTTGTGAAGGGGTTTTGGAGTAAATGTGAAAAGCAAAGGCACTGGGAAATATTTAGCCTGGAACAGCTCAGAGTGGCACTGCTTTTCCTTCTGTGTGATATAAACAACTGTTGCTATTTTCAAGCTGGTTATCACTCACGTTGGAAAGAACTATGTTGTTTGGTATTTTTAAAATCTTTGCAATATTGAGAGTTACTAAGGCCTTCTTACCCTGTCTTTTGGTGGGTGGAATTGAGACAAAGAGAAATAGGTGGCTCACTCAAGTTTGGAGCAGAAGTCTGCCATAGAAAATATTTCATTCCAAACCTCCATAGTCTTACTGTGCTGTCTCCTCAGCAGAGATCCATGTGGGCAATCCTTGTCTCACCAATTCCCCAACATGGTTATAAAAAAATCACAGATAACTCCAGCTCTTGTGGTGCAAACTCAATATCCTGCCTAGCAGAGGGATTCTGTGCTTTCTTCTGCATTTGGATGAGCGCTAGAGAGGAATTAACTACAGTCCAAGATAAATGCATGAGCAAATTGAAATTTATGTGGCGGATTAAACTAAGTTAGCAATGTAGCTTTGGTGCTGAATTAAATATTAAAGTGAGTGAAATTGCTGCATACAGTTTGGACTGTGATGTATTTTAATATTTAATTCAGAAAGCCTTCTTTTTAAAGTTTCTTCAGTTAATCTTGGAGAAATAAAAGACTAAATCTAATGTTGGCCTGCTACAGAAATTTAGGTAATTGTTTGATTCAGTTTCTTTCAATTCTGTTGTGAAGAACTTGTCTTCTGAGCTGCAATTAAAAAAGGTTTGTTTTTGTGGTTTTTTGCTGAAGCCTCAATCTAAGTGAACTGATAAAAGCTGAGATGCCTTTTTTATTTTTTTTTTTAATTTTTCACTTTTAATTCATAGTTAGCTTATTTTTTCTAATGATAGCTATCAAGGTTTCTGTAAATCACTCCAGTGAGTCCTTTATAAAAAAAAAAACCAAATAGACAGTTCCAGGATTGTATGTGAAATATGAGCTATTATAATTGTAATAATTCAACAGCTGATTGAACACTACTGAAAAAAATACTTAATTTGTAAATGTGGAGAAAATTAAGTAGAATGTTCATGAAAAAAATGGTAAAATTCCATTTATTTCAAGATTAATATTTTTTAGAAAATGCAAATTATGATATATGTGTATATACATAAGGAATTTGAAAGGATGATACTTTGGTTATGGTATCAAACAGACAAAATCTGAGCAATCCTAAATGACAGCTGTAATCTTTGTGCTGTTTTATAATCCATCCCCTATATACTGAGACAGGGATGCAGAGGAAACTATATCATTTTATATCTGAAGATTGCATGTCACTGTCTCTGTCCAAGAGGTAAAATATCTGGGGAAGAATGGAGAATTCTGAAAAGAAATAATAAATATGTTTTAATCACAAGTCTGCAATATTTATCTGAAGGCATAAGAGTGTTGTGAGACCAAAGCTAGAGTTTTCAACTGAATCTATTCTTTTTCTGTTTCTGAGCTTTGTGAGCATGATAACAAACAACTACAGCCAAGACAATTAATATAACAAGCCTTTTCATTGGAAGCTTTACTGTATTTTCTCCATCAGTGTTCTTAGCATTAATCTGTTCCTGACTTACAGTTCTGTCCCATTGTTTCACTTTAGAGAATGATGTCTTATCTATCAACTACTTGTGGAAAACAATTGTCTACTGGGATGCTGTTGCACTACGTTCTATTTGATAGAGTTAGAAGTATTTCAGCTTGTTAGTGTCTTGGTATATGATTTTTTTTCCTCTTAAACTTTTATCACATTATTATTTATAATATTTATCATTCTATGATGTCATATAAAGGAAACTATTAGGAGGAAAATAATTTGAATTAATGTCATCCTCATGATTTTTGTTCCTGATCCCTTTATTCTCTATATTTAAGGAGTGTAGTCAGAGGATTAGCAATTTAGCAAACATAATGTACTGTAAAATTACACCCTGAATGGAATTCTTGTAACATTTTACATGCTTACAGATGACATTTATATTTAAGTATTTATATCACAGAAGCATATAGTTTAGTTTCATTTGAAACCATATCCTTGAGAAAAACTGTTGCTGATTACCCCAACTTGAAAATTATAAAGTGGTGAATCCTCATGTATCTAAAAAATCAAACTCCGGTTTTCTCTTTCAACCTTGAGAAACTACATAAAGCATATTTTGAGATTTAGAAAATCTGTGACAAAGCAAAATGAAGGCAGAGTTTGACCCACAGAAAGTTGGAGAGGAAGAAAGGAAAGAAGATTTTTCAAGCAACTCAAGAATGGTGATGACTAAACTCAAAATAATTTGTGATGCCTTCAACATTGCAATACCCAACAAAGAGTTACCAACTAGAGAGGGCAATTAACATATTTTTTGTTAATGAGGACCAGTTGAAAAAAAGGAATTCCATATACATCAGGTAGAATTAAAGGACTGAGTCTTAAAGTGTGCTCTGAAAGGCCTACTGCCCAACTGAGAGAACACTTCAAACTCATGAGGTTTCTCCTGAAAAGTCCCTCACTCTGATTCTGCTCCACTCATACGCAGAAATGTTCTGGCTTGAGGATCACCTGGGTTATGCCTGTCAAAACTGCTTAAGAGGTCTGGCCTGACTATAGGACTTAGAACTGAAAANAGAAAAAAAAAAGAATAGCCTAAGTTATCCAGATTACCATTTCTGGGTAAAAAGTCCTGTTAAATCTAGTCTTGTTGACAGGAAAAATATTATCTGTCCATATGGGTTTGATTAAGTGGAAGATTAATTTTCAAGCAGGACATTGAGAAATTCTTCTAACTTTCCAGTTTTTGTGAAGGAACTTTTCTCCTGTGATTTGTTGTGTGCCTGTGTCTTACTGAGAAGAGAAATCCTTGTTTATCACTGTTTATTCTCCATGTGCCCAGAGGGCTTGGGGTAAAAACTAAATTAAAAATTATCTTGTCTACATGTTTTACTTAGAGCAGTGTTGATGTGCACGCTCTTGAGCCACCAAAGAGATGAAGAAAACATTTGTTGAATTTTTCTTTACAAATATGCCTATCTGCTGACTGTGTAGTTTACAGTGTTCTTAAAATGTAGTGTTTGGGGACATGGAAGAAAAGCTGCAATTGATATGAATGTCTGTCTGTATATCTCTCTCTATATGAAGCAACAGTATCATGATAGCGTTTCCCAATAAGTGTTAATGATGCTTAAGAGTCTTGATCATTGTCTTGTGTCTTAAAAGATTTAGAATGTGTCTAGAGGATGTCATAGATTAAAGAATTTCAGTTGTCATCACGAATCTGATGGTTAAACCTGTGGAAAATTAAGGTTGGCCATCCAATCAGCAAGAAAGAGAAAGATAACCCACTGGAACTGGTAATGAAGGGTTGTCCCCCTTCAGTGTCTTATCAGACCCTGTTCTTGCTCACACACTGGGTTCTGGCTGTCTTCCAAGTATAACATTTACTGAAGGGCTCTACTGCTTTGAATATATTCTCAGTCTTTTCCAGGTATCATCTCTAAGCCTTTCAAATTTACATTTTTTTTCTGGACTTTTTATTTTCATCCTTTTCCCTCTCTTCACATATTCCTAAATGCCTTTCCTTCATGGACACTTGACTTACCTCCCGCACAGCACAACTAACTGATGACTAAAGTCAATGCTTCAACTTTCCTTCACTCACATTGAAGGCAGAATTCCTTCCCTCTTCCAACAGGAAAACCTTTGCTTCCTGTCACAAATGATGTGAAAGGGAAATGATAAATGTGCAGGTACAAAACTCAGAGCAAGGTTCTACAACAGGAAAGCAATAGTTTGGCTGCAGCAGCTATAGTACTCCTGATTCAGGTGAATGAATGGAAGGAGAGAGACTATTAGATCTTGGTGATGTTCATCATGTCGGATTCACATTTGTCAGCAAGTATGGGTTTGGCACTGATGGTGACTGACAACCTGTTTATCTAAAGTTATAAATTTAAGGCTTAGTTTGTGAACCTTTTATATGGCCTTTAGAAACTTGTTAATCTGGTAAGATTCAATAAAAGACAGAGAGGTACAGTTATTTTGCTGATTCATCCTGCCAGCCAGACTGATACAATCCCCTGGATCCACACCAGGAGTGTAAAAATGAGTGAGTTTCATTCTGGCAAAAAAACACTCCATATGCTTTACGGACAGTAAAGTTCAGGGAGAAGATTATGTCAAGATTTATGTCTGCTGTTATTTAAGTTAATGAGGGAAATCTAAGGGGAATGTATGCACAAGATCCAGTTGGACTAACTGTTTTAAGAGCAAGATGAAAGCCTACCAGGTTGCATATGTTACTAGACTTTTTCTTCTACTGCTTGAAGTGAAAAACAAAGTGACATTTCCTTTTTCTCCTCCTAGTCATACTTTAGTGAAGAAAAGAGAATTTTTGAGGTTATGTGATTATGAAGAATTTAATTTACTTTAAGATGTTAAAGGTTAAGAGACTAAGAAACTTAGTTATTACAAGTGGGAACATGAAAGTCAGCTGGAGATGGCAATTTGCTAGGAAAAATCAGATTAAAAAATGAAGGTACAAACTAAGTGTACTTTTGTAATTATGATAAATTAATTATATTAGCATAGCCTATTAAACATTCCATTTATACATCAAAACCTTGGCAGGTGGAAGAGTTCTTAATCTGATGGTTTAACATTTTTATTATGTATTTATTTTTTTGGTATGAGTTTATATTCAACAGTGCATCTGTTCTGGGACTCTATACAGATGCTTGCCTGCTGTCTCTTTGCCAAACTGGAAGTGGTCCCACCTCAACAGCGTAAGTACTGGTAGAGAAAACAGTGAGAAAAATCTTCTGTTCTCCCAGTTGTGGATAAGTACAAAGAAATCACTGAGCTAGCCTAAGGTCTTGTCAAATGCAAAATAACATTTAGAATCATGGGAGGAAAGAGAAGAATTACATTTTAATAATTTACTGTATTCAAGTAGTGTACGGTTCCTTGTCTGAAATTAAAAAGGCAATAACTGAATATCATTGAGTGAGTAAAAGTTTGTGACAATTCTAGAATCTACCAAAATGATAATATTGTGACAGCAATAAAGTTACATGAAGATATTGTGCCAGAAAATCCCATATTAAACTTTGTATGGTACCAGTGTTAGTTGAGGTAGAGCATGAAAAGCAATGACCAAGATCAGGAATTCTCTGTATTGGCCTTCTCTGTATTGGAATTCTCTGTATGTAGTCCTGTCTTTAGAAGCTGGACTAGTTATCATTTGTATCAATTCTGAAGTTAATCTTTGCCAGATTGGAGACTTCTATAGTAAAGTATTTTTTTATTCCAGAGTATTGTGGGTATAAATAGATGAGAGGAGCAAAAGAAGCTTTTATGTTCTGATTCAGTGGGTAGAGAAGGAGGTGTAAATATATTGTCCAGCTGTAGACATCTCAATCTGCCTAACCTATGTTCAGCTCTCTACAGCTAGCAGAGAAGAAAAGGGCTATATTCTCAACCATCAGCTGAAACAGTCTGTTTCTGTGCAGCTTCATCAGATGGATCAAGTGAATTTCACAAGTTGTATGTTATGTGAGACCCAGAGCTAACGATTAAAATTAGAGCTCTTGCATAAAATTATATACATTCTGTGTAATGATTTCCAGCTGAGAAATGGAGAGGTTTTTGTTTGTTTGGTTGGTTTTGTTTGTTTTCTTTTCTTTTTAATCCAGGAATTTATTGCTTTTTCTTATGAAGTTGTCAAAAAATAACGCAAAAACAAAGAAAACCCAACAAGCCAGCATCACTGAAATGACACGTTTCTGAAAATGTAGAGATTATAGTACGCCAATTTTTGTCTGAATATGTTGAATAGGGTGAAGTCACAAAGGTCACTAAATTGCTGTTTGTTTTAAGATACTTATAGTAAAGCATAAAAAAAGAAAAGGAAATGCTTCACCACTTCCCAAAGCTTTTCAACTGCCTTCAGTAACAAGCTTTACGTGAATTTTCATTCAAGATGAATTTTATTTTTTTTTAATTTACTGTCATAAGACTTTAAAAATTAATTTTTTTTGTATTTATTTAATCTATTCTCATGTTCTAGTCCCATGTTCAAAAATGCCCCACTCCCATGAATGAAGAGTGAAAGCAGAAGCCTAGTTCTTTTCACTGTTTTTTCTTGAACTGAATCACACAGACATTTTATTAGCCATAGTCCTCTTAGCTTAATTATTTTGCTCCAAAGGGGCAGGCTGCATAAAAAGCAATAATCAGAAGTCAGTGAACTGTTTTTTGTTTTCAGCATGTTTCCTTCTAATGTTATCTTCATTAACCTTCCATTTAATTGAAAAAGTAAACTTCTCAAAGAATTGTTCTTATGTTTATGTTCTGATTCCCTTTTAAAGTTAATACTGCATAAAACTGTTCCCTGTGTTCGAACAGGCAGTTGATTCTTGCTGCTGTCAGAAGTGTGTGTGTGTGTGTGTTTCAGGATAAGTTGATAATACTGGCTTGAAGCAGAATAAACAAGAGCTAGGAGTACATAATGAAAAGGAAGAAGTGAAGAAGGGGCAGAGAGGAAGCAGATGTAAAAGGAACAGAAGGAAAGCAAACGTTGAAAAGTTGGTTAGAAAATTACTGTCTTGAGAGAAACAAACTTTGCAGGTGCTGAGAAGAAAGTTTTAAGAAACCCTCTGAGTGAAGTGCTTTCTTAGAAGGAGTGGTACTGCATTCACAATGATTTGTTGAAACAAGTTCAGGGAGAAAAGTTAATTTCCTTCAGCTTCTGGTTAAGGGAGCATCCATGTGGCAGGAAAAGGCTGCTCAGGCCTTCCCTTTTCAGAATCTCTGATGGTGCTGTGTTCCCTTGCCCTTTCTGCCCTGATCCTATTCAGATTCTTATTATTTAGTTTTCCTATCTGTGTTCTATTTTATGTACCTTTACACATCTTTTTTAAAGTTAATTTTCTACTTTTCAATCCTCTGACTTTTTTCCTTTCTATTATGCAGTTTGAATTCCCTTTTCCATCCAAGAGAAAACTGTGTTAGTTGGGGTAAAGGCACCTACTGATCAATGTTTTCTTCTGTAGTTTGACTTTCTAGAGTAATGTCAAGTTAGCAAAGTGCAAACATTTCTGTGCAGAAGTGTGATCCCACTTGGTATGGCAACAGTGCCTGTAATGGCTAATTTAATGGAGACAAGAAGGTGAGCCTGAGCTGCTTTCTACTGCTTTCCCTGAATATGCCAATCCTCTGCACTGTTTGCCATTTTGACTGTATACTGGGTGCCCTTCAGGACTCCCAGGCTGAAAAACATTCGAGGTCCCCCTACAACAGCCTTTGAGGGAACTGAATAATTTATCTCTTTAAACCTGTAACTGAGGACTGAGCTCCATAGTCAGGTAACCATTTATTCTACAGATTTCTGAACATGAAAAGGACATTGAAAGCTGGAGGGATTAAGGATGGCATTTGTTGTTTTGCCTTTCTTGGCATGGATCTCTTCAGAGTTATTTCCATCTCACCTGATGAAAGTCCCATGGTAAGGAATGACTAGTCAGTTGTAACTCAGTATATACATATGCATGTCTCCTCTCCTTGAGGAGGGTTATCTAGGTAGTCAAGAAGACCAGCTGCTAGTGAAAATTTATTCTCTCACAGTTGTTTTTCAGAAAGGAATTATTTTTACAGTGTGGAGAACTTTTAGAGCTGCCAATAAAAACCCTGTTTCTACTTTAAAAAATTGGCATCTGTCATTGTAAAGGTTGTGAGGTGACAGTTTCTCAACTGTCACAAACCAGAACATTCATGTTTTAAGTTGTTCAGTCCCAAGTGAAAGAAAGGAGAGAAAGAGGAAAGTGAAACTAAATTGGGCAAAAACCAAGGAGAAAGAAGTACAAGATAAAAATGGCCCTAGGCAATGTGAAACTGATAAATTGTAACAGATGAAGTTTTATTCCTATTATGAATTTAATGTATGTGTTAAATAAATTAGTGATATCATCAATATCCTTTTGACTTAATTTACTTTGTACAGCAGGAGCATTCCTGATTCTTTTTCATTTTAGCTCTGCACAGTGCTCTGACAGGGAAGCAAAGTGGCAGAGAGGAGGCAAGCTGGGGAGCTCCTCCAAGGAGCTCCTCCATTTCATAAAAATGTTGACCTCTGGACAATGATTAGAGTACATCCAACATCCGCTGTTGATGTTTTGGTGTTCCTGCTGCTTGACCTGAATGTGGTATTTAGCTGAAATTATAGTAAGTCATTTCTCTCTGTCCTTGGTCACTACTCTTCTACCTTAGTGAAGCGTTTTCCTGAAATTTCTTCATGCATTGTTTTCACAGTGCAATGAAAAATATGAGCTTTATCCTGAGTTTGATTATTCATTCTAAAAAGTTGGCAGAAGCAGTTTTAACTCAGTATCTGTAAGGATTTAGCCACATTGCATTGTATTTTCATCTGTCAGATAGAAAGAAAATAAACAAAAATAGCTTCTTTGTGTAGGGATCTGAGCCCTGAGAATTCTCTAACAATTTTTTTTGAGCATCTGGGAGCTTAAAGAGGCAAGAACATAATATATGGCTTACTCAGCTGCACTGCAAAACAAATGGCATGTCTAGAGGGAGCCACAGACCAATATGCTTTGGTGCTGCTGTATCCTCCTGTGGTCCTTTCTGTAAAGAATCCTCAATATAATAAATAGAAGTTCAGTGATAAACAGTAATCCTTAAAACAAAACAAAATTTAATCAGATATAATGGATGGCTAAGAATAAACCAACAGAAACATTGCCATCAGGAAGAGAACTATAAGCACTTTACAGTACTTAACATTTCCTGCAGAAAAGCTAGAAGATTTTTTTCTGTAACTTTTACAATAATTCACTAGAAAAATAGTTGTTTAAGAATACTGCAATGAAAGAGCATACACTTAATAAATTGTGGATTGTTATAAGTACCTCATTAAAAGAAAACAAAAACCCAAAGTCAAAGCCTACAACAGAAGTAAAAAAAAAAAAAAAAAAAGTAAAAAAAAAGTACCTCTTGTCTCTAATAATTGTACCGAAATAATCCAGAGTCACTGAACAGCATAAGTAATTCTCAACCATTTTTGGCCCTGTTCATTCCCCTTCAGAGAGCAGCTGTTTCATTTAAGGCAATAAAGTAATCTTAGTGTATTCATTGGTGACCATGAGAAAAAAAAAGCTGGAATGGAAAAGGACAGGAGCAGATGGATTTAGGGCATGTATATCTTGGGAAAAAGGTGTGGAAGGACTGGATAAAACAGCCCCATACAAGCATCAGTAAGTGCAAGAAATTATAATTTCCATGCAACTTTATATGACACTTATGTGAAATTGGCAATATTTAATACAGAAATCACACAGATGGAGGGTGAAATGTTCCGTATTAGGTCTGGTAAAATAAGTCTTACTAAAATTAAAATGACAGAATGATTTGTCATCTCTCCCCCCCAACACGCTTCTGTTTATAGGATGAATTACCGAACCAATGGAACAGAAAAATACCAAAGTTACTTTTTATCTTTCTGAAGACATGGTTCAGCAAGTAGCATTTTCCTGGAATAAGGACTAGAAATTTGATCTGAGCAAAAGTAACAGAAATAACCAATTGTACTAAAATGAAGCAAATAACAAGAACAGATTACATCAGCTGGAACAGAACCAATTTTCATCAAACTGGGGTTTAGGCATAGTATGTAGAAACAAAGGAGTGGAATTTCTGCCACAAATTAAGTGTGCAACGTTGCATCATGAACCATGAGTTTAATCCCACAGAACCTAAAGACTCTGGAGTCCACTCCTTGGCCTCTTCCCTTTGTGGCAATACTAAAACCTTTCTTTGAATTATGCCACACACTGACTCCACATGTTCCTCTCCTCCTACCAAGTTGTTTCCTCCTGTTTTTCCTAACAGTATGTTTTTGAACTATAGCTGCAGTTGTCTAAGGTGCTTTTATCTCCCAAATGCCCGTGTTTACTCCTGGAAAATTCCCTGCTTGTCTTACATGTGCTGGTATTGGGATTTCCAGTCTGAACATGAGTGTAATATTGCTATAGAATACTTTGAATTTTATAGGATTCAACTTGTGTTGAGAAATTTAGCAAGACAATACTTACCCTGACCTTCATTTTGTATTAGAGCAGCTTCCTATCTTGTGTCAAAGTTATTAGTACAATCTACTGCACTTGAAATCAACAAATGGACTTCAGTCCACTCTGCTGAGTATTCTTTTTACCATGTTGAAGTCCACTGGGTAAAACCTGATCCAAATTCTCTTTTGGCCTTCAGTTTCTAGCTTGATTGTTGGGCCTTCAGATGCTGCTTTAACCTGTGAGTGGCTGCCTAGGCTGAGCAGCTGCAGTGTATTTGCTTCTGCTGTGAAACAGCAGAGGAAAGATCATGTCTGAGAGAAGAGAACTAAGAGCACTAACATCCTACATTGCTGTAATGAAATCTGTTAGTGTCCTGGCATTAGACATTGCTTGCACTTTATGAAATTTAGATTATAAATTTATTCATTATTACAGGAATTAAGAATGAAATGCTTTCAGCTACAGTTGATAGCAAAAGCAAAATTTCATGGCACAGGTACTGAACATTAGCTAGTAAAGGGAGGTATCAACGTCAATAAAGTAATGCAAACACCTGACTTAGAGTGGCTTATGGTAGTGTTTTCTGGGTTGAGCCCAGCTCATAAATGTAAGCTGTTCAGCAAACTGCACTGTAAATGGTTTTCATTACTAATGAAACTTAAGTTTTTAATGAGTTGACTTAATGTGAATAACTACATTTGCAGAAAGAACTTTAATTCCGTTTGCTAAGGAGTTGACATGAAGAACTTATAATTTGCTCAGGGAATTGCTTCTGTGTAACACTGTAACAAAATAATACAATGACCTTTTGAGGAAAAACATATTTCTTTTGTCTCTTCTGTTTTGTTCTTAATTTTTTTTCTATTCTGGGTAAAATTATGAAAGAAAAGTCATAACACTAGAAGCATTTTGTCTTAGCTCTTTTTAAAGTATGTTGTCAAATATTCTTTTAGTTCCATCACCCCATAAGCTGTATTTTGAAAATATTTATCATTTCATTAACCCAGCTCATGAATTTCAGCTTCAAGAAGCATTTGAAGGGGTAGAGGGTTGAATTTCCTTCCACATCAAAAGCTTTCTTTTGATTAGTGCTGTGATTTTATTTGCATTGTGACTATGTTGTGAACCTTTCAGTTGTTCAAAAATTGGGCCATGTAGTTTGTGTTTTGTTTGGGAGATTAGTTTTGTCAAGATAAATCAAAAGTATGTTGAGCTGTGCTGTTTGGTGGATACAAGAGATGATGATAGGAGGAACAAGAGAATGATTAAAGGATTCTTCCTCTCCTGATGTTACTTCTTTGAGTGATGAAAGAGATCCATTACTTCTGTTACAGAGTCAGTAACATGCTTATGTCCTTTCTGTTTGTAGCAGTTCTGACTCTGCTGCTGCTGCTTTATAACAGTAATGAAGGAAACATTAGAAACAATATCACAACCTCATGTGGTCTGCTAGGGTTCCCCTGCAGGCTCCCCTTTCCCACAGTTTATCGCAGCACTGTCCTTATGCAAACAGTGCCTAGCAGTCTTTCTCCATCACTTGTTCACCTTCTGCCTAGACTGGTAGCTCTCTTCTTAGGCCCCCTCCAGCCCTTTTACAGCTTCACTAGTCAACTTGAGCTTTGCATTTCTCTTTCTGCTCCTGACATCATTGTATCTCAGCGCTTGGTTCACATGTGCACTTTATCAAGATATTCTCCTGTGCCCTGAGGCTTTTGCCTTCTCTTTTCTTCTTGGGATCATTACATTTTGCTTATTCCTTTGGCTTCTAACTTCTAATGAAGGACTCAGTCTTCTCTGTCTTCCAGATCCTAGTTTGTTTTTCCTTGTCACGTGTCTAAATATCATTCCTTTTGTGATATTACAGTAACTCATGAAGTCTCTTTAGCTTACCCCTTAACCTGCAGCAATTTTGAGATGGCTGGAATTGCACAGGTGCAAGGAGTGCTGTGGACTTCAAAGAGATTTTCTACTTTTTTTTTAAGATTTGTCTCTGTAAAGGTAACTGCAGGATTAGCATATTTCATTGCATTCTTCCAGGAGGAGGGATTGTATTCTTTTGTGTATTTGAATGTGTGTATGTTTTCTGTAAAATGCATAGTATACTAATTCTGTGCAACTGTTGTTACTTTAACTAATAGGACTGTGGTGGGTTGATGCTGGCTGAATGCCAGGTGCCCACTGAAGCTGCTCTATCACTCCCTCTTCTCAACTGGACAGGAGGAGAAACATGGCATGAAAATGTTGTGGGGGCCGAGGTAAGGACAGGAAGAGATCACTCACCAATTACCATCATGAGCTGAACAGACTTTGGGAAAAATTAGTGTAACTTACTACCAATCAAATCAGTAATAAGTAATGAGAAAAATCCCACATCTTAAAACCAAGTTCCCCCTTACCTCCTTTCTTCAAAGGCTCAATTTAATTCCCCCTTTACAGCTTTCCAGGAACCTACACCGGCATGGGCTCTGTATGGGGTCATAGCTTCCTTTCAGCATTCATATTATCCCAGAGGTGCTACCATCATTTCTGCTGGGCTCAGCCTTGGCCAGTGGCAGGTCAGTCTTGGAGCTGGTGGCACTGGCTGTGTTGGTCATGGGGGAAGCTTCTAGCAGCTTCTCACAGAAGTCATCCCTATAGCCCACCAGCTATCAAAACCTTGACATGCAAATCCAATACACCCAAAATCTGGAACGTGTTTTTCCTGCATGTACCTAAAAACACTGAATGAAAATTAGAGGTTACAGTGGTACATGAGAGGAAATGAGATAGTTACTTCTCTCAGCCAGTTTTGTGTTCTGACATTCCTGTCCTCTGACAGACATCTCTTGTGTAACAACAAGCTTTGTCTGCCTCAAGACAGTACGTGGTGTCTGAGCGCAGCATCAGGAGATACAAATCTGACAAGGTTCACAACTCTGTCTTTCCTCCATGTCTGAGGCCGGATCTCTGATGAAACAACACAAGAGCTCTGCAGAACAGGGAACATGCTCTCTCCCCTGCATACAGATGGGAAACTCAGGCCAGGTTCAGCATGATTCATCACTGACACTTGATGTGAAAACTTTTATATTGCTTAGAATCAATCATGCACTATTCTGCCTGCAGTTTTACACAAGCAGTCCTTTCATTTTTTGTAACTCTACAGAACTGGAGCTTGTTTGCCCTTTTACTGAGAGGGTGGTGAAATGCTGGAACAGGCTTCCTAGAGAGGTGGTTGATGACCCAAGCCTGTCAGTGTTTAAGAGGCATTTGGACAATGCCATCAACAACATGCTTTAACTTCCGTTAGTACTGAAGTGGTCAGGCAGTTAGAATAGATTATCACTATGTATTCTGAAAAATTCACTCCCCTCCCCTCCCCTCCCTTCCCTCAAGATGCCGATAATTTGTCGGAGTTTTAAAGACAATGGTGAAAATTGAAAGTAGTTTATTTTAATAGGTTTCGTAGGTAATGTGGTTCAGATTTTTCTCTGATCTAAACATTAAAATTTCAGCAGGTATATATGTCTGGATTGGGAAGATTTTGTGAATGGTGGTTTCTGCTTTTGCACTTCTCTGTCATTTTCTTCCCATGGTCAACAAATTAGTAGCCTGTGCAGTTAAAGAGCAACAGTACTTAACATTTCTACTGGAGATTTTTTTTTGCTTTCAATTTTTATTAGAGTCAAATTTCCTTTTTGCTTTTCAGTTCTGAGATATAACTGTTAATAGTTGGATTCTCCCAACTTTTAATTCTGCATGTACTGAAGCTGCTTAGAAACAAAAACAAATAGAGAAGATCAATTTTTACAGAACCAATGAAAAATGCATGTGTCATGTTTCAAAAACATGTAACTCCATGCAAGGAAACAACATTCACTGAAAGGATGCCAGATACGTTATATGAATCTGAACCATTGAATTGAGATCTTTGCCAAGCTTTTCAATTAAGGTTTATGCATCCAATACAAAATTCATTATATATCAGTAAAGATCCTTAAGCAGTGATAAAATAGTCCCATGAATGCTTTACTAGATGGTCAATTCAATTTCCCAAATAACAGATCAAAAATATGATGTGGAATAATATTTAAAGTAGGTTTTCCCAGATTAACTAATTTCTTATACTTTCATTAGAATTATGAAATTTATTATATTCTCCTGTAGTGAAATTATTTACATACTCACTTAAGTACTCCAATTCAAGGGTTTATTTCCTCCTTCATCTGTTCATTTTTCTCATGTATATGGTATGTAAAGGAAACATGGTTGAATTGTAAACAGTCCATGCAAACTGGTCTGTGTAAAGCATGTTAAAAGCTGGAGATTCTTTCAGTATCCAGGGATTATGGAAAAGTTTCACTGTATATACCATGAAAAAATCCTTTAATCACACTTTGGCCACAATTAGTAATAATGCAGCTTGTGATTTCAGTGGTGTTTTAGTGTGTATAGCTGATTGCTTAGGGCAATTAGGAATTTGAAAAAAACAATGAAAAGTAATATTGTATGAAAATCTCAAAACATTTTCTACCTGGCCTGCTCTTTTCCTTCTCACTTAATGTATTTGAGACAAGATACCAATTAATTGTAATAACATTGGCTATGATAGGCTGTTCTTGGCATTTTGATATGTGCAAAGACTGTATTATAAGGCACTTGTACATATAATTGTATTGAGTTTCCTGAAGTCACAGACTTCAGTTTGGCAATTATAGCTAATTTTCATTGTCTGTAAGAAAATTCATTGGGTTTATGTAGAGTTGCATTTTGTTTGAGGGTTGTTTCCAGAGTTTATATCTACAAATTAGGTTTATATTGTAGATGCAACACATTTGTTCTGGCAGTTCCAGGAAAAGCAAGGTACTGAGAGTGCTCTGGGAGCAGAATTGTACAATTGCGGGGTAATTGAGACCTTACCTTTAGCTGCAATGTGGAATTAGCATGGTTACTATTGGTGTTTGTGCAAATCACTCTTTCTTAGTAAAGAAAGGAAGGGGATCAGACTGGATAATAAGCTCTGAGGCAGCACAAAACACTGAAGTGATATGCACTGTGCAAGTGCAACCCTATTACTATAAAATACTTGGAATATTGCACTCATTAATCTCTGTCTAAGCTTCCTGGAAATGTCCTTCCTTTGATCTTCCACCTGAACTGTGCAAGAGGGCAACAGGTTACTTATGGGAAATCAGTTCCAGCACCAGCACCTATGCTTTTTTTAACACTTTCATTTGTTTTTGTTTGGCATTCATACCAATGCATATATGGACCATAATATTATCTCTTTTTCTAATGCTACTTGTATTTTAGAATTTCTTCAGTAATGAGGGAATAAATGCTGTGTAGGAATTAAAATTAAAGCATAAAGAGTAAGAGTATCTGCAACCATTCTCCTAGACATATGTATTTTGCAATGTACCTTGAGTGGATAGAGCATATACAATAAATCCATGGTTGAGCACAACTGACCCGTAAAATTATTTATGAATGACAGACATTGGTGGGAATTGAATTTTAGTAATGACTCATAAACTTTTCTCGTATACTGCTCTGGTTTTCCTTCACAGGTTCAAGTACCAGAAGTGTTGTATAAATCAGATCAGTATGGACTGGTGGTGATAATAGATTTCCTAGGCAGATATTCATGTTATACATAACAAATAATTTTCTTGCCATTAATAAGGATTTTTTGATAACAGTACTATTACATGTAAATACAGTTAAATGCTCAATATTATTATGCAACTAATTAGCTCAAATGTTAAATTTATGCAAAGGATAATGGAATGCAAATATGCATAATTCTAAATACGTTGCTTGAACAATCATGTATACTTAATTTAAAATAGATTTTTCCTGTGAATTTTTAGCACTGACATTGTAAAATGTGCTCACATACTTATCAGATGATGTAAATAAATACGTTCTTTAGGAAAGGGATCCTATAACTTAGGTTCTGTTTACTGTATCTTGGATTTACTGCCTGATGAAGAAAGTTCATTCTTCAGAATTACTATAAAACCTATTTCATGTTTTCTTGTCTTCCGTCATTGTACACTTCATGTCCACTAGCTAGACATATTCTCCCAAATATAGTGCATAACACATAATTCATTCCTTTCAAGTCAGACTTCTGATATATGATATAAATGGTTAGAACTTTTATTGGATGCAGATGTCTTTGCCCCAAACCCCAAATTTTAGGAAGAGTTTTCTCAGCTGGTATTTAATGCTGCACAAAAATAGTTTCCCAGGTTCCAAGTGCTGTTTCTGCAAGCATTTGCAGAACAGTTTCAATCTTAGCAGTGATATATAGTTAAGCTGCTGGCTTATGCCTTAGTCTAATCATCCAAAATTCCAGTTTTCTTCTAAGTTGTTTGTGGGATGCAAAACATGATCTTCATGCCATGAACACCAAGATCAGAGAGAGTGATTGTAGTCAACTGAAGGAGAGGAAGATGGCAATAGGTTCCTATTGAATAACAGTTTACTCCAGAGAGTAGGAGATGTGGGATGTATCACCAATTTTGACTGGGAACTTTCATCTCTGCTACCTCAATGACATACAAAGCAGCTTACACATGCAGCACAAATCTGCATAGCCTGCTGAACATAGACATGTTTGACATAAATTTTGTGTTTTGTTGCTATTTTATTATACTGTTGAACTCACAATAATAGAGTCATCTTGGAAAATTCTGTAATTGTACCTCTGGTTTCACAGTGGGTTTGAACTGTTGTCAGAAACCAAGAATGTGCATGGAAGGAAAAGTGAACAGGAAAAAACCAGCAACGTGCAAGAGTTATGAAGGGTTAATCAGAGCCAAGAGCAAGATAAATGGTGAGGTATCAATGTATGAGAGTTTTGAAAGTCCTTACTGTTGGTCTAATGCTGTTTCAACTGAAATTAACACTGATAAAAGTAGAGCAACTTGCAAAAATCCAGCACTTGTCTACAATGTGCAGCAGGATTCTGCTAGAATTGCCATTCGGTAGCAAGGTACATGACTTGTAGTCATTATATAGGAGGACCCTTGGCTCTGTCATCGACAATAACAGGAAGGTGTCACTGTTGGTTTCCTTTGGCAGTAATTTCAGAGATGGAAGTCTCCTGGCAGGTCAGCTTTCTTGCCTTATTCTCAAAATTGTTAGAACAATGTAAGTTTGTGAAACTAGGATTAATTTGTGTTGCACAGATGAGCCCTTAGAAAGAGACTATGCTATGGAAGTAGCTTATTAAAGCACCAAAGCATGATCACTTTCTTCAAGAAAGCAGTCTGTTGATGATCATAAAACATCACATTATTTGTATTTTGATTGGACTTTTTTTGCAACAGGGTATCTGTCTCAACTTCTGCAAGCTTTTGTTTTTCCTCAAATGAATAGAGACTATTTTCTATTTTCAGTGGTGAAATCACGTGACAGAAAGCACTAAGGGGCTGAGAATTTAAATCTGTGGCTCCTAAGACTGCACTAGTTTCTTTTTTCTTCATTATTTTCTAAACATTTCATTGCTGGGCAGCCTTTTACTCTTTCTAAAGTGCCTTTAACCAATTTTTTAGCCCATTAACTTCAGGAGTTCTTCAGGAACTCATCCTGCTTTCACATTGTTGCAAGATAAACCAGTAAAGGCAATTATAGATCTCAATTACTGTCTGTTTATTTTTGGTCAAGACTACTTGAAGTCATTACTGTTCTACATTTTGTGATGGAAATGTTACTCTTTTCCACTTAATATTATTTCAGTAGTCCACATGTCTGAATGGACAGAAACATTACGAATCTTTCTTTCAATAGCCCTTCTACTTGAGTGGATAATACTCTTTTTCAGAGCTCGCCACACCTCATACAGTGACTCTGAAAGCTTTGTAGGAGGTACAGTTGCATGAAGTTCCTTTTTCCTTTTCTGTCTTCATTCTTCCCTCTTTTCTCCAATTTTTTCATTCCATATTGACAAACTGATTTGTCTGGAATAATGTGGAGGCCTAGAAGATAATATTCAAAACCTGCTGCTGTGTGTGTATGCTAGAAGGTCAGGGACTAATATATCAATTTCCATGCCAAGTGATGTAAACTACTAATAAAACTAAGTTTTCGCAGACTCTCTGACTTACGTTGTTCCTTTTGACCATGGGCATATACAAATATTGGGTGATTCTTTCCCCTTAAGGATGGGATGTCACAAGTAAGTATATTAGAAACTTTTATACTTTGCCTTGTATCTAATAACTGTGACAGCTATTTTCTATCAATAGAAGTGAGATTCTACCTCAAATGTCACTACTAACAAAATAATTTGCACTTGCAACTTGAATAGTTTACCAAATGCAGCGAAATACATATTTTGTACTTCATTCCTCCTTGTTGTAGCCTTAATGTTGCAGATTAGAAATGAGGACTAATGAATGGGAAGAGAAACACAGCTATGAGAAAAATACCTTTTCTTTTTAAGTAAAAATAAAATTAATCCTTTCCTTCTAGGAATCCAAATACCTATAATCTTCACTATTTTTGCCCTCCTCTTACTAATTTATAGTTGTGGCTGGGTCTGAATTCAGAAGGAAAAAAATAATGTGTAATTGCTGTTTCTTGTTTTGAAAAACTAGGAAGAACCACAGGTTGCAGAGGTAGCTATGGAAATACAGTCGAAACAGTGACTACATGAAAGGCAAATGCTACAAAAAGTGAGATTGGCTAGAACCTGTGGATTTCTGCTAATGCATAGCCCTGTCATGATGCATATACATTTATTTTAAAATTTTTTTGGCATTTCAAACTTAAAAGTAGCCATGTTCATTTGAAAAACAGACCTGCTAGTTTTTCTTAAAGGGAAAAACTGCTACAGTGAAGTGGTGATTTTCTTCCATCATTTCTTGCAGGTAGCATATATTAAAATCATAATACTAAGCCTACAATTTGATTTGATCTTCAAGAAAGGCACATGAGGGAAGCTTTGTAGAAGCTTTTGCTGCTTACAATGTCATTATCTTTTGAAGTCAAATATAGCAAAAACATACTAGGTATTAGAGTCAATGCCACTACAAAGAAGAATGTGATCAGCCAGATTTGATTTTGCATCTCTGAACAGCCAGCAAGGAGAAAATCAGAATTGTCAAAGCTATCAAAAGAGATACTCACTCATCTTGGACAGGTACTATATGTATGCAGAAAGAGCAGTCACTATTTGGCTACTTTGACTGCTGTGCATTATAATATTAACTTTTAAGGGTAGAGACTCAAATGCATCTTCTGTCAGGCTAAGTCTTCCTGGAGGTTAAGGATAAATATTGGAATCAAATGAGCTTGATCACAAAAGACGAGGTCCAAAATTAGGCTTTGAGGAAATAAATGTTGAGTTTTGTGACTAGATTGGTAGGGAGTGTGACATCATTCACCAGGGGAAGAACCTGTAATTGGTAAAAAAAAA